>JANSVB020000055.1:597512-611055 GCA_025504935.2 Erythroxylum haughtii
GGGTAAGGCGAACGTCAAGGGCGGAGTCTTTGCGGTCTGCTCAAAAGGTGTGCTCAGCTTTGCAAAGGGCGAGATGCTTGAAAACAGCACTCTCAGGAGCGTTAAGGTAAGCAACGAGGGCGTTTATCAGTTCGGCAATAAGGAGATAGAGTTCAAAATCTATCCTTTTGACGGAAAAATCGCAAATGTTCATAAAAAGTTTGCAAATTGTTGCCTGAATTTTTTGTTATGCTTTAGTAAATTTTCCACCGTGTATTTCATTAACCTTTAAAGACAAATATACATCCTGATACAGTCATGAATAGTCTACAACATTTAGAATATGATTGGACTGGTGAAATCCTTCTCACCTCTTTTTAGTTTTCCTTTGTGACTATAAGGTATTTTCTCTCCATTCAAATAGTAGCAATGATCCACAGCTCAGAAAGAATGATAAGAGCTCAAAATCAGATAGTTGTTTAGATTTTTCATCATTCTTTTGTTTCCACGAAAGCAAACTTTTCTCATTGCAACTTATAAGAGGTATCATCAAGTTACAAAGAAGAGCAGCTCAAGAAACTATCTAAGCCTAATAGCTAATTAATTCCCTGCATATAAATACTTATTAAGAGAAGACTGACTGTTTAGTCTCAAGATTGTTTCATCCGTGGTGAGCTGTTTGTCAGCTGATGTTGGTCCTTGTTAGGTCATTTTTACAAGGTGCTAACAGCTAAGCTTGTTGGTGGGTCCAATGCATATCCTAAGAGAAGCTGAATTAGTCAAAGCTTTTGAAAAGCTTTACCTTTCATATTTTTGGCTTATGTCTGCTTTAGATGGATCGAACTGTGCAAAGGGACCCTGGTTTGGAAGAGGGTAAAGAATGTAGTCACTAAAGTTACTTTTCCAAGGTTCATCTCCTGATAAACCACTCCTAGTTTCCTGGAGTTATCACTCTGCTAGAAAGTAGATTCAATTCCAGTCCTAGGCATAGCTAGTCAAGGTCCTGATGTTTGCTTCTCCCCCCAAAAGTATATTCGGCAGAATTATGTTACGTTTGGCATGTCATGGAACTCAAAAGAATAGTGTTAGAACATTTTGTATGCCAAAAAGAAGTGTTTTCTTCTTGCTGCTAAATGATACTGTTCTGATTCACAGTTCATAAAATATGAGCAATGCTAGGCTGAATTGTTCTTTTGAAAGCAGGCCTATTTTCACTAGCGCTTTCTTTTTCTTCATTATTTGCTCTTGCTTCCGCTGCTCTTAACCTATTGATTTCTTGTTATTGTGCACTAACTACCATTTACTTCTAAAATATGTCTCAGAAAAGTTACTTCTATTTCTTGATATATTGCTTCATAACTACTCGGCGCTTATTGCAGCAATAGAAGTTCCAGTTGCATGCGTCATATTAATAGGCTTATTTGCCCTTCAGCATTATGGCACCCACAGGGTTGGTTTCTTGTTTGCTCCAGTGGTCCTAATATGGCTACTATGCATTAGTGCTATCGGGATATATAACATAATACAATGGAATCCTCATGTGTATCAAGCTCTATCACCATACTACATGTTCAAGTTTTTAAGGAAAACTCAGAGGGGAGGCTGGATGTCCTTGGGTGGGATATTGTTGTGCATAACAGGTAAATATCTTCATGCATTTTCTTCCGACATTTCGAGTGAAGTTACAAGTTCATTTTTTCTAATATAACTTTTCATCATTCAGGGTCAGAAGCCATGTTTGCTGATCTTGGGCACTTTTCACAATTATCAATTAAGGTAAACTCTTGCAGAACCCAATCTTCAGGTGCATTCAAGCTTTCCTTTTTCAATTAAGTTGGTGTGCTTGATTCTTATACTGGTTAGTGAGCCTAGGCTTCTGCCATCTATTGTGCATTACGAGCATTTATTGTGTCAATTAACCTTAAACCTCCAAATTTTCTTTCTTAACACCTTACTAAAAACTTTGGCCTACAAATAGCGGCTATCAACAAGTTTTTTATATTATTATTCCAGACACTACCCTTAAAAAGAGAATGTACCACATTATAGAAGCCTGCTTATCAAATGTTGTATGATGCTCATATTCATTTTCTGCTCTGTATGAAGCAAATTGAACTGACTTCTCTGAAGCTGTACACTACTTGGTAGGTTATGTCAGCCCGGCTTCTCTGTGGTGGTTAGGATTATGGAATTGCACGTGTTATTGAAAAGACTGATTTGATGTCCATTTTAAGTTCTTTGGCGTAACGTTTTCATTAAGTTTTTTTATAATACAGTCTCAAGTGTCCTATGTTAATTTCTCATCATCTTAGCTATTAGACTGAGTGGAAAATTTCGCTTTTCTAATGGGAAATCAAAGCTAAATAAGCCTTGTTCCTTGATCATCTTTCTTTATTGATATTACCCTTACAATTTTTTAAAAAAATAACAGAGAACAAATGTTCATATTCTTCAGCTTAGTGCTAATATAGGATAGAGAGGTTTATCTGATGCCTGACTTGCATTTCTGCAGATTGCTTTCACATCTGTGGTTTATCCCTCCTTGATTCTTGCATATATGGGGCAAGCTGCTTACCTGTCTCAGCATCATAATATGGATAGTGTATATCGAATTGGGTTTTACGTATCTGTACCAGGTAGCGTACCTCAAATTATTTAGTCAATTTTACATGATTTAAGAGAATTAGCAAATTTCTACTAACCAGAAGTGTCCTCTAATATGTTCCCAGATAAATTGAGATGGCCAGTTCTGGTCATAGCAATACTAGCTGCTGTGGTGGGAAGCCAAGCAATCATCACTGGAACTTTCTCAATTATCAAACAGTGCTCTGCTTTGGGTTGCTTCCCAAGGGTCAAAATAGTTCACACTTCATCAAAAATCCATGGTCAAATTTACATTCCAGAGATCAACTGGACCTTAATGTTATTATGCTTGGCTGTTACAATTGGTTTCAGAGACACAAAGCGCATGGGTAATGCTTCAGGTATGACCATAAACCTTGTTTTGGTTTGCCAATACCAATTTTATATCTTGTAATACACATATATAGAAACCTTCAAGATTTTGTGGGCGATGACGTGTCCTTATTGAAGTAAGCAGAGATTTTGGAAACTCTATACATCTTAGCACCGCTGATACTGTAAAATGATTATATTAAAATACTAATTAATCATTGATATTTCTTGAAATTTGAAAAATAATCTCTTCATCATACAGATTGATTTTGTGATAGCTATCAAAATTTGAATATAATCATTGCTTTTTTCTACATCATATAGGATCAAGTTCTTGATATTTACTTCTTATGTTGGACAGGCTTGGCAGTCATAACTGTTATGCTTGTTACTACATGCCTAATGTCTCTGGTCATCGTTTTATGCTGGAACAAAAGTGTCTTGTTTGCCATTGGATTCGTATTGTTTTTTGGCACAATTGAAGCTCTCTACTTCTCAGCCTCATTGATAAAGTTTACAGAAGGGGCCTGGGTTCCTGTTGCTCTCTCATTCATCTTCCTAATCATAATGTGTGCATGGCATTATGGAACCCTCAAGAAGTATGAGTTTGATGTCCAGAACAAGGTCTCCATTAACTGGCTACTTGGCTTGGGCCCCAGCCTTGGCATTGTACGCGTCCGAGGACTCGGCATCATACACACTGAGCTTGTTGCTGGAATCCCAGCTATTTTTTCCCACTTCGTCACCAATCTTCCGGCATTTCACCAAGTCCTAGTCTTCTTGTGCATTAAGTCTGTCCCAGTTCCCCATGTCAGACCTGAGGAACGATTTCTAATAGGTCATATCGGCCCCAGAGAATACAGGCTCTACAGGTGCATTGTAAGATACGGTTATCGGGATGTCCACAAAGATGATATGGAGTTTGAGAAGGATCTTGTATGCAGCATAGCAGAATACATCCGATCACAGAGCATTGAATCAAATGTAGCAAACGAAGATGTGGGGAAGGAAGATGACAAGATGACAGTGGTGGGAACATGTTCGACCCACACCACTGGAGTCCAACTGGGTGAAGACGATGCGGAAGTTGTTGAGAGCACAGACTTGGCAAGCACGTCAAAGCTGGGAGAAATAAGGTCACCAAAAGGCATGAAACCCAGGAAAAGAGTAAGATTTATCGTGCCAGAGAGCCCAAAGATTGACATAGGTGCAAGGGAGGAATTACAGGAGCTTATGGAGGCCAGGGAAGCTGGAATTGCATACATACTTGGGCACTCATACATGAGAGCCAAACAAGGATCTAGTATGATAAAGAAGCTTGTAATTAACTATGGATACGAGTTCCTGAGAAGGAACAGCAGACCACCAACACATGCACTAACTGTACCTCATGCGTCCAGCCTAGAAGTAGGAATGGTCTACAATGTTTAAAGTTTTTTGCTACACAAAATATTACCCTTTGTTGTCATGTACATTCAAGCAATAGATGAACAAGAACCGCTCAAATTGAAAAGTAGTGGATCATATTTGATTAGAACCCCCATTGTCATAGCAGGAGATTAATTGCTGGGAACCCAGCCCATTCAACCAAATTCTGAGGTCTATAAATCGACAAAAACATCCAAGTCATCGTAACGGGGAGAGTACATACGTACATATAGAGCAGTAGAATGCCATCTAAGTGACATGTAGCAGTCATCTAAATAATTTCAGTTCCTCACTTAAGCCTTTCTTTTTTAAGAAGTTTTGAGCTCGAATCATAGAGAAATGTTCCTGTTGATGATCCTCTAACTTCTAGATAAAGCTCCTTAATAGGATCAATTATAGACACTTTGTTTCCAGCAATAGTATGAGAGTTGGCGCTACTAAAGAACCTAGGGGTTGATGTAAACTTGATGCTGAGCAAGGGGAGGCTAGTGATCAATCATCAGTTGAACAATTAAGTATACAAAGGCTCCATGTATCTAGAAGTGAACAGGTTACGTAGGAACTTAAGAAATCTTGGAGTTTTATGATTACATCCTTAGGACTCTTGGAATGGGATCTTAGAAGTTTAGGATTAGTCCAACTAAATCAGAATACCTAATATAATAAAAAACAAAATACATCTAAGCATTAGTGCTAATCTAATCTAACCTAGCCTATCATGGGCTCATAGGCACAGCTAGCTTTGGTGGGTCCCACGACTAACTCATGCCAACCGTTGAATTGTTGCGCGTTATCCTTAATCAACATCCATGATCAATCCTTGTGGGGTCGTCTCGTCCTTATTTAAATCATAAATCAATAAAGCTACGAGAGAGAGACGTTTTCCTGTCCCACCCAACCCGACCCAACCGACTTGGTGTGCCACGGCTCATTAATTTATAATATTAATTTAGAAGATACTAAATTAATATTCTAATATTTAAATATTTGATATTTTCATTAGAATATCATACGTATATGAATTGATGTACAAATTGATTTAAAAGGAGTAAGTGGCATAAACAGTAGTTAAGAAGCTGCAGTGATGAGGAACAAAACGGTACTCATCTAATATAGGACAAGAGCTTATTATCCTATATAAACAGACAACAATATTATGATTTAAAATTCGATTAATCTAAATTTAAGTGCTTTAAATTATTTAAAATAATATTATTTTAAAAATTAAAATGACAAGTAATTAATTTAAAGTTTTTTTTCCTTCTAAGAGAGTGCCTGTAACGAGAAGGTGCATATGGTGGTGGTGGGGCATGAAATTTTATATGTCTGTTACTTTGTTCCTAACTTTATTTTTACCCCAGTGAAATGTTATTTATAAAACGACGTCGTATTAACTCATACAATCAATCTGCTCGATAATTGAAAGAATACGAACTCATTCATCCTTTCAAACATAGATAAATAAATTTGCCTTTTAGATATTTTTAGTATCTAAAATAAACACTCCAATAGTATGGCCTCTTGAAATTCAAATTTTATTTTTTTATATCAATATTATTTGTTGAATGTACATTAAATATTTAAAGAAATTCTTCAGATGAATTTTCGTTATTATATAGTAGTTTATTATTTATATATTTAAAATTAATTATTTAAAGATAAAAAATAATAGTTGGATTTAATTCAACGGGACATTTAAATTCTTTTGAAATATAAGATTAAAAGCGCCTATCTTCAATGAACTGCATGTTTAGGTCCAATATGATAATATCTCTTTATCTTTTTTTTTTGGGTAAATAACAAAACAGTATTAGTTGTAGGGAGCAATATTTTAAAAACTGAACTGAAAGTTAAACCAATAAGACAATATACTTTCAGTTTAAAAGATTCAATCGATATTAAACTTCATAAAATTAGTTAAAGATTGAATAAAAGTATAAATATAAATATACTATCATCACTATTTATTATAAAATTTAATTAAAAATATTATTAAATAAAAATTAATTTATTTCTTTTAATTATAAACAATATTAATTTATAAAAATTGAATGATTAATTAATAAATTGATCAATTTTAATAATAAGAATTATTAAAATAAATTAAATCAAAAATTATGTAGTTCAAAATTTTTATAATTGAACTAGTTTAATTTTTAAAACAATAACGAGTAATAATCATTTTCCTAAATAGATAAATTTTTTAGGAATTGAAAAAGGGGAAAAAAAAAAAGAAGAAGAAAAATAGGAAGAGATTTCCCATTTTTAGGGGGCATGAAATACGCCTTAGAGAATATTCCATTTGCTTTTTATGATAAAAATGTAGGACTAGGACCGACTCGGGTTTTTCCTCCGGATAGGTACATCCCGCGAAACGCGGCAAATCTGATAAACGTGGGCTACACTTAAGTCCCTTGATCTAAAGTTGCTTTTTGTTTTTAATATTCCATGACCATCACGTGGACGCCACGTGGCTACATTCTTCAATGACTTCCCGCGACATAGAAGGGGTGGGTCCCACCTGAGTGGATGGCTCAGATCCTCCAAGGCCAGAATAAGGCCAGAATAGGGGGCCAGAGGATCTGGCCCCGTGTTGGAGGAGAGGTCCTCCAACTTTGTGGTTCTGTACGGTGGGTGGACGAGGAAGTAAGAAAAAAGTATGTAAAGTTCTTTTTGTTAATTTTAAATATTAAAAAATTCTATATTTTCGAATTGTGCAATATAAGTATTACATGAGACAACTTTTGTAATTACTATCGGATAATTTTTAATATAACAAAATTTTATATAGACATACACCTTTTAGGTTATGTTCAATTGGTTATTTATTGATGAAATGTAATATTATTATATCGTTTAGAAGAAGGGTTTATAATTAAATGAAATATGATGAGATGAAAAAGGAAAATTTCATATTAAATCTCATTTCGTCCTAAATAGTAAAAATAAGGAACTTTCAAATTAAGAATTTTATGTTAGAATATAAAATGATAAATAACTTTTTGTTATATTATATTATAAAATCTTCTTCTAAATAATATTTTATTATATTATATTATGAATATTTTCATCTATTCTAAATGATAATTTTTTAATATTACATCTATTTATATTTCATTTAATTTTATTTTATTAAAAACTTTACGTCAAACTAAACATAGTTAAGTGAAAAGAAACTCTTCAAATAATAATAAGTTATTGGTAAAATTAAATTAAACTCACTCGCAAACTTAGTGCTAGATATATGATTCACATTAACCAATAATTAAATTAAACTTATTGTCAAATTGTTAAGTAATTTACAATGACAAATTAGATGGTAGCAAAAAAATATTAAGCTTAAAATCTTAATTAAGTTTTAAAAAAAATCAATTAATTAATAAAGGGGTGTCTGTTCAACTTACAACGAGATAGGAACTCATAAATTGACATGGAGAACAAACTAGGCATCCGCTACCATGGGTGCAGGCCCCTTGAGCCAAAATCCATAAGGATAAGGGTCATTGTCGACTAATATGAATTATCAATTGGTGCAGTGCACATGTTATAATTTTTACGTGACAAGAAGACGTAAGTTGGAGCTCTTTTTTTTTTTTTCCTACAAGGTATTTTAAGATAGTCTAAATTATAGGAAGATATTTTTAAGTCATTCATATTCAGACTAATCTCCATTCAAACTAAATAGGTCTTTTATGAGAAATAAAATTTTAACCTTAAATTTTAAATAATTACATATATAAATACCATTCAAACTTACAATCTCATTTAAATTAAAAAAACTTCTTACCGTATCGCTAGGTTGTGAGCTGGAAAGTTGCATTCAAAGCCATTATCTTAACTTTTCTCTGCGTTCACGTAAAAGATCTTTATGATTTGGCTAGACCACCAACTCCATGACCCCGCGCTTCTTTCCGTTCCACGTGTTACGTCACTGGTAACAAAACGGATATGTCGTTGGGTTGGTGTATTCAAACTTTTTAAAAATTTTATAATAAGATAATAACTTAAAGCTACTCAATCATTGACACTTATTTCGTTAAAAACAAAAAGAGTGTTGAATTCAATTTTTTATTTATAAAAGACGTATTGATTAATTATAAGAAATATGTAATTTGTTTTATATGTTGAATACAAAATAATTACTAAAGTTGTTTTATTTTTTATTTCACACATATCTCATTATAAAAATAATTCCAAGGTTTCAGTTAGAATGTTTTAAATTTTTTTAAAATTCTCAATGTGATAGAACTTGAGAGTTTATTATTACTTTAAAATTTATACTTCATCAGTTAAATTAAATATAGCCTGACTTAATCAATAAATCTTTGGAATAGTATATTCAAAACACATGAATTAATATATATTTCTAAAAATTTTATCTAATTCATAGTTTAAGAATTATAATTGTGAGCTCTTA
The DNA here is from genome assembly GCA_025504935.2 of Erythroxylum haughtii. Taxonomy (NCBI): domain Eukaryota; kingdom Viridiplantae; phylum Streptophyta; class Magnoliopsida; order Malpighiales; family Erythroxylaceae; genus Erythroxylum; species Erythroxylum haughtii. The sequence continues at coordinate 606,292 of JANSVB020000055.1, forward strand.
AAAAAACTCAATCAATCAAAAAATTTAATTCTTACCTTAAACGAATAATTAAATAATTTTTTTATCAAACTTGGAGTAGCTAATAAAGTTAATAAAGTTACAGATTTAAGCTAATCAGACAACCTCTTTTTTTAAAAAAGTAAAGTGACTAGGCTTTTGTGTATCTTAAACTTAGTGACTGTATGAATGGCTTTTGGGAGGTGAGTTTTTTTTATACATAATTGTTTTGTTGGAAAATAAAAATGTATTTATTTAGTATACGTAACTTTTTTGACAACTAAATTAACTTTTTAAGAAGCTCAAATTTGAAACTTCTAAAAAAAAATTTCAAATAATTTTTTTGGATAGATTTTTCATATTAATTAATGAGCATACTTTTAGTCCTTTTTGTTCTTATGTTTTACTTATAATTTTTATAGTATCCATAAACTCATCTTCATGTTTATCTTGTAAACTTATTATTTGACTTTTTATATAATTTAATATTTATTTTTAATATTAGTTTTACTTATGTTATAGTCCATATAAAAGATTTGGTTAGGTATATTTTCATTTATGTTTCACATGATTGAAAATTATATTATATTTTACATATTAGTTAATATATTTTAAATAATATTTATATGTATAACTAGTTTTTATTATAAAATAAGATATAGTTAAAATTAAACATATTTTTTATTTTTATGTTACTAAACAGTCAATTATATGAAACTTTTTTTTTATTTTTTTTAAATACCAGTTAAACAGTGAACTAATTTCTTAAAAAGATCTAAAAAAAGGTAATAGTCACAAAATCTTTACTAGTATAACCCTAGCCGAAAAGGGTATTAGTTAAATTTATAGGTAGTTTTAAAAAGTTGCACATTGCACAATAATTACATGTTTGTGACAGAGACCTGTCGTAGGATAGAGCATTTTGCGCGTGCAGCTTCTGGTGGGAATTTAGAAAGGGCTAAAGGGGTCATAGTCTCAGGGATTTGAAAGGGCAATCCTGTAAATAGGGAAGATAAATGTCAAAGCACATATCGTTTATCTCAACTTTATCCATTTGCCAGCTAGGATGAGCTGCGGCCGGTTCGCTCGTCGTGTTCAAGTTTTTTTTTTTTTTCAAATTGTGAATTTTATAATAATTTACTCTCGTACTAGTTTACATTTAATATTTAATTATTATTAAAATGATTGATTGAAACTGAGACAAGCGTAAACAAATAAAAAACTTGACTAATTTATATTCCAAGTGGATAAAAATTAATTAATAATCATAATAATTATCCACCCACGTGTATAAATCGATATTGTTAATTTATGACCATTGATCAAACTACTGTTGGTAGCAGGCCAACTTGTAGCTCACCTCCCCCAGTTGTCATTTAATCCTACACAGCTCAACTCCATCTTTACTTAATTGCCCATCGGTTTTCCTCTATTTACCTAAACAAGCTTAAATTGACAAGTTTGTGCTCTTGCGCCTGCTTGACATTTTGCCACCAATTAGCAACATGATTTGCCAATTGAAATTAACTCTTGCGCATGCTTTGGAACTTTGGATGAATGATGTCCTTTTGGCACAGTTAAGTTTTGTATCTTCACATGCTGCTTCCAATTCCATGGCTGCTAGGAGACAAACTAGTTAGCCACTTTCATGGATCTAAAGTTGAGAGCTTTGTCTTATTAAGGCGATTTATTGATTTGTTTATCAATGAACAAGATACTGAAAGTGATGTCCTACAAGGCAATATATGATAGTCTAAGAGTCTATCCTTCAGAGGTGTGATCCAATTGTACGCTCATTTGACTTGATTAAGAGAATTTTAATTGAGGGAGGCTATTGAAGAATTAGTGGAGGATAATGTTATTTAATGAACGAGTGTTATAGGGTATTATGCTTATTTAACTACAATTTTACCTTTTAGCTTTACTCAACAAATTATCAAAAAATAAAAAATAAAAACAAAATTAACTTTTTATAATTTTTTTTAAAATTTGAAAATCGAAAGAAACTAAAATAAAAATAAAAATAAATAAAAATACTGGGTATTTTCCTCCTAGGTGGTAACTTTTGGATATACCGAACTTAAGAGGACAAATCGGAATTAGCTTCCATTTCATTTTTTTGAAATATTCCTTTCTCTAAACCTACCAAGATTTATAAACCATTTAATTTTTTATTAAAACATAAATAAATTATTTAACGATTCAATTCAATCTAAATTAGCAATTTATTATGTATAAATAATTTGAAAAATCAGGATTTAACGAAGTAAGTGTTAAAAAGATAATTAAAATATCAAAAAATGTGAATTGAACAAGAAAACAAAACAGACGGGGGCATTTTAGTAAACGGAAGAAGAAAAAGAGCTGGGAACGTGTGATGGCAAAGCAGAAGCAACCATAGTTAAAGAAATGTAACTGGAGTTAAATAGTTGCATCCCCTCTCTCGGAAGGAAAGTCTCGTCCCCTATAAATAAATCACATACGTACGCATTTTAAATTCTTCTCCTTCTTCTTCTTCTTCTTCCGATTCTCACTATTATTCTGGAGAAAAAGCGTCGCTTTTCTCTTCCTTTTTAGTTTTCGGTTTTGATAATCCAACGCAGCCTCCATTTTCTTCCGTCTCTCTCTCTCTCTCTCTCTCTCGCGTTTAAACTTATAAGCGCATACTTCCTGCTGACCTTCACTTTCACGATAATCTCCGCCGGCGTTTCGTCGCTGGTCTCTGAGGTGTGTTCCCTTTGTAGGTAAGTCGTCGAAGTTTCTGTTATTTTCTTCGTTTGCGATCCGCTTACGGTTTGCTTAACGAGTTTCCTTTTTTTGAATTTTGAACTGCTTACTTAAGAAAATGTGTTGGTTTGTTTTCGCAGTCAGAGTCGAGAGAAACATTGTTTGTTTTACATTTGAAAGAGAATAAACGAAAGGAAAAAAAAAAGGTTAATTTGTGGTTGGTCCGAGTTTTGTTACGTCTCCGTTTGCAGCGCAATGGATTCTATTTTGTTGCTTCATGTGTGTAGAGTGTTTTTGTTGGTTAATCTTTTTATTTAATTTTCTTTTTTCAAGTTTACGGAGACTTGCATGGAATTTACTCATTCCTAGTCACGCGTGGATAGTTTTCTTTTTCTTTTTGGTTCCGGAATGATAATTTTGTGTGGCGATATGTGATAATAGTGCTTCCATTTTGCCGTAGACGCAAATTAAGTTAAGTTGGTCGTTAAATATAAATGTTTACAAAATTGGGGAAATGATTGTACTTTTTGCTTTGCATGAGGGATGAGGATTGGCAAGTACTTAAAACAAAATGTAATGCTTGTGCCATTCCGTAGTGATAGTTTACGGGTTGTCACTCTAGTGATATGAAGTTGTCTCCTTTGGTGCGGAACATTATCATTTTTAACCATTGTTGTTTTCGTACGTCTTATGAATCTGTATTGATTGATCAGGCGTGTTTGGTTGCTGAGAAGGTATATTACTATAGTTACTTTTGTGGTTGTGCTATTGGATAGAGTTCAAGCAAATACTGTTGATAAACCTTATGGATTTTAGTTTTCTTTTTCCTTATTGTTTCTAACTTTATATTTGATGTTGAGTTACTAACTTAAACGTGATGCCCAATTTCCAACATGTGCATATTATTTTTCCTTTAATGTTTTTGTTTTTGTTTTGCAGATTTTCTGCTACCTACGACTAAAACACTTGTGGTTGGAGGTGTGCACCTCTTATGAGTCATGCTGTCAAGTTCGTGTGTCAACTCTTTAGATTTAGCTGGAAATCTCTTTGATATTCCTCAAACCCCAAGATCTCTTCCTAGAGTGATGACTGTTCCAGGAATTATCTCTGATCTGGATAGCTATGCCGGTAATGATGGGGATTCGGAAGTCACTTCATCTACTGTACGTGAGCGGAAAATTGTAGTGGCAAATATGTTACCTTTGCAAGCTAAAAGGGATACAGAAAGTGGGAAATGGCGGTTCACTTGGGATGAGGATTCTCTTTTATTACAACTGAAGGATGGGTTTTCTCCTGAAACTGATGTTATATATGTGGGGTCTTTAATGGCTGATATAGAACCTAGCGAACAAGAAGAAGTTTCTCGGAAACTGCTGGAGGATTTCAACTGTGTGCCAGCATTTCTCCCACAGGACCTACAGAAGAAATTTTATCTTGGATTCTGTAAACAGCATTTGTGGCCTCTATTTCATTACATGCTACCAATGTGCCCAGACCATGGTGATCGCTTTGACCGTAATCTTTGGCAGGCCTATGTTTTGGCAAATAAAATATTTGCTGACAAGGTTATGGAAGTAATTAGTCCAGAGGATGATTATGTTTGGATTCACGACTATCATCTTATGGTTCTGCCAACTTTTTTGCGAAAGCATTATAACCGGGTCAAGCTAGGATTTTTCCTCCATAGCCCATTTCCCTCTTCAGAAATATATCGAACTTTGCCTGTCCGGGATGAAATTCTGCGGGGACTTCTGAATTGCGATCTAATTGGCTTTCATACGTTTGATTATGCTCGGCACTTCCTGTCCTGTTGCAGTAGAATGCTGGGCTTGGACTATGAGTCAAAAAGGGGACACATTGGACTTGATTACTTTGGCCGTACAGTGTACATAAAGATACTCCCTGTAGGTATTCACATGGGTCGTCTTGAATCAGTAATGAACCTTCCCTCTACATCTGTTATTGCAAAAGAGATTCGCAAACAGTTTGATGGTAAAAAAGTGATTCTTGGAATTGATGATATGGACATATTTAAGGGCA
>JANSVB020000055.1:611155-622116 GCA_025504935.2 Erythroxylum haughtii
TTACAATTCTCCCTTCTTTAAGAAATTTCATCCTCGAAATTTGCCAAAAGAGATTCGCAAACAGTTTGATGGTAAAAAAGTGATTCTTGGAATTGATGATATGGACATATTTAAGGGCATCAGTTTGAAATTGTTGGCAATGGAACTACTCTTGAAGCAGCATTCTGATTTGCGTGGAAAAGTGGTGCTGGTGCAGATAGTGAATCCTGCAAGGGGCTCAGGGAAAGATGTAGACGAAGCAAAGAGGGAGACATATTTAACAGCAAGCAGGATTAATGAAGTTTATGGTTCACCTCTTTACCAGCCAGTGATTCTGATTGATCGTCATGTTCACCGTTATGAGAAGACTGCATTTTATGCTGTTGCAGAATGTTGCATTGTGAATGCGGTGAGGGACGGAATGAACTTGGTTCCTTATAAGTATATAATTTGCAGGCAGGGAACCTCTTACATGGATGAAGCTTTCGGTATAAAATCAGATTCTCCTCGCACTAGCATGCTTGTTGTATCTGAGTTTATTGGCTGCTCACCTTCTTTAAGTGGAGCAATTAGGGTAAATCCTTGGGACATTGATGCTGTGGCTGATGCCTTAAGTTTGGCCATCACTATGCAAGAATCTGAGAAGCAGTTGCGCCATGAGAAGCATTACAGGTATATCAGTACTCATGATGTGGCTTATTGGGCTCGTAGTTTTATGCAAGATTTGGAGAGAGCATGCCAAGATCATTATAACAAAAGGTGCTGGGGAATCGGTTTTGGTCTGGGCTTCAGAGTAATGTCTCTTTCTTGTAGTTTTCGAAGATTATCTGTCAATCACATTGTCTCAGCTTATAAAAGGACAAGTACAAGAGCTATATTTTTGGACTACGATGGCACTGTCATTCCACAATCCTCTATTATCAAAAGCCCCAGCCCTGAAGTTATTTCTGTTCTGAAAACTCTTTCTGAGGATCCAAAGAACACTGTTTTTATTGTAAGTGGTAGAGGGAGAAGTTCCCTGAGCGAGTGGCTTGCCTCATGCGACATGCTTGGAATTGCAGCTGAACATGGGCACTTCATAAGGTAAGCCAGTAATGTGGTTCAAGTTGGTAGCTTGTAGAGGGATAGGGTGATAATGTATAATGCTTTCCTGTGTCTCTTCTCAGGTGGAATAAGACTTCGGAGTGGGAAATCTATCCTCTGGATGTTGATCTTGATTGGAAAAAGATTGTGGAACCTGTGATGAGACTTTATACCGAGGCAACAGATGGCTCCAGTATAGAGATTAAAGAGAGTGCTTTAGTTTGGCACCATCAGGATGCAGACCCTGACTTTGGATCTTGCCAAGCTAAGGAATTGCTTGATCATATTGAAAGTGTTCTAGCAAATGAACCAGCTGTTGTTAAGAGGGGTCAGCATATTGTTGAAGTTAAGCCACAGGTAAATCTCCCTTCTGTTACTTCTTCACATTCTTCTTCCTCTCTGTGTGATATGGGCTTGTATATACTGACACAAACATACTAATGCCTGTATTTTACTAGAGGAAGTATTGACCTTTTTCCCGTGCAAATCAGGGCGTAAGCAAAGGGTTTGTTGCTGAAAGGGTTCTGATGAATATGGCCGAGGAAGGGAAGCTTCCTGATTTTGTTATATGCATCGGTGATGATAGATCGGATGAGGACATGTTTGAGAGAATATTAAGGACAGTCTCTGGTCCAACTTTACCTGCAGTTCCGGAGATCTTTGCTTGCACAGTTGGACAAAAGCCAAGCAAAGCCAAGTATTATCTTGATGATACTGCTGATGTTGTGCGATTGCTTCAAGGCCTTGCGGCTGTATCTAGACCCAAGCCTGAGTGTCCTGTGCAAGGCCAGGTGTCTTTTGAGAGCGCTGCTTGAGCCAATTGAAGAACTTACCAGCACAGTTTTCTGTGAGCTTCATTTGCTTTGTGGATTTTCTGTGCCGAGAGAGAGACCAAGTTATTGTTAACTTAATCTACTGTACAGTGGCAAGTGTATTTTTATTTGGTAGGTTCTGGGATGCTTTGGTTAGGAGATGACGATACAATTTGAGGAAGTTGATGCCCGGCTATGGTTGCTAGTTTATTTGTGTGGTGGATGAAACATGCACTAGCTCCAATAAGACAGCTTCACCGGCGGGGCTATCAGATGTTTGTGGTGGGTTTTTCTTTCCTACAATGAGAGGACACATCATAACTTGTATAGGTATACCGCTTTTAACATACAACTTTATTCTGTCGGAGGCACAAGTGTATCCATTCTTGACAGCTAAATCAAATATATCCAACGTATCTGAATGTAGATGATTCCGAGGCATTGGAGGACTGGTGAGCAACTCATTGGCATATTACTGTACATAGTCACATGAGATTGTGTTTAAGCGATGGGATTGCATCTCTCTCACTTGCCAACCCTATAAAGTGATATGAATGTATGAACGTTTCTTTGAAATTTTTGCAAGCTCCAAGCAATTACTTGGGACTGGTAGTACAGGTTGAAGCCGTAATGGGTGTCTAGATCTATACTGAAATGCTGTAAGCAATATGTATGTATGAGTGAATGATTAAATTGTGTTGTTTGGCACAATTCCTGAACAATGGTAGGACATCTATGTAAGTCCGTATTTTCCAGAATGATTTTTACAAGATGGCAGGATGGTTTTTTCAACCATGGGGGAATGTGTGTTATATATGCATAAAAAACTTTGCCCATACAATGTTACAACTCTTCCCGCAGAAATTGAGTGAAGACACGTGTGATGTGGATTTCAAGTGGGTGGATTCACTGGATTGGCTGGAAATGGCACATGGATTGCCAACTTTCTTCTAGCTGGCTCACAATTCACAAGCTGTTGTTAATGTCGTTGGACCGTTACGTCTCGCAAAGGATTAAGATATGCTTTTTTGACCATTTTCGTGTACATTCACGATGCTCGAGACGCAGAATCCTGATGGGAGAGAGAGAAAATTGGATAGCTACAAATAATACAACAACGGAAGGTTATGTTTTGAGGAGCAGAAGCAAAGAAAAGGGCATAATGGAAGATGTTACGAGGTCGGATAGCAGAGGTTGAGGTGACAGTGGCAGTTGTTTTCTTTTGTTTCTTACCAAGATCAGAATGATGACGAGTAGTAAATGCTTTTAACGTATTGTTGCTTGTTTCTTACCAAGATCAGAATATTGACAACGAGTCAATGCTTTTAACGTACTGTTGCTTGTTGCGTGTGTGTGGGACAGTCCACTCTACAGGCTTTGTACTATGGCGATGGCCGTTGTTCAATTAATTCGTACCCGCCTGTGGGATCCGTGTGTTTCAGGGATAATCTTACCTCATCTTTAGAATCCATCATGGATGTCTATATGTTTCCTAGCTCTTTGTGTTCTATTGACAAAACAATCATGGACTTGTACAATTACATGTGATTCATAGTAAATGTGTACAGTATCTAATTCTATTTATTATAATATCATGAAGCTAAGTAATTGTTCCTAAGCTACTTGTCATATGGTCTGTCCAGGCTTCAAAGACAACGACGAAGATGACAGCCACCACGATGATTCAGAAAAAGTCGATAAAAGCCTATTCGTATACATTGGTATGACATTTTTTAATTAATCAAGATGTCTGCAATTTCTTTTTTTTTTGTAGGAGTTATTTAGAAATAATTTTTTATTAATCAAAGGTAAGATTGTGTATGATTAAATTTTCTTAAATTTTATACTTCGTCATTTTTATCACCATCATATTTAATTTGAAGTCTTACATTAAAGTAGAGTTTAGAAAAATATGATAATACACAAACTTACATTTTGATGAAATATTGACTGAGTATTATTATTAAAGATGTGTACTGGGTTTTATTAATAAAAAAGGTAAAGCATGGATTAGAATACTATTTAAAAAAATTTATAAATGGTTTCAACTTGTAAATGTTTTAAATAAACAAATTTATCCAAACACATGAGCTTTTCAGTAGTACTGTATATTTAAGAGAAGGAAGGAGGTGGGTGATGTCAAATCACGTGGCCTCATAATATTTACCTGTTTTAATTAATTTAAATTCTCATGTGGGGTTCAGTTCAACCAAACAGCTGAAATTTAGCTGCCACCAACCATTCCATGTCAATTGCCTCTCACAAAGGATGGCTTCAGTAGTCTCTCTCGCTATTTCTAGAGGACCACTCAAATCATATAATGTGCTCCCGTTCACTCATCAATCACATCACATTTCCGTTCTTTTCTTCACCAAACCAATGAGTTTTACTAAAAAACAACGGCAAACAACAGGGCATACGTGGGTGGCAAAGGCTATTCTAATTTAAATGAGTTCGGGGATTTAAATCTTCTTCATGTATTGAATCGTTTAAAATTTAGAGTCAGAATTTTATCTTCTATAAAAGACTTATTTGATTTAAACAAAAATTAGTTTAAGTATGAATAACGTAGAGATGTTTTACCTTTTAGAAGAGACTTACCTGACTCAAACAAAAATTATTTTAAGTATGAATAACTTAAATATGTCGTCTTATAGTTAAAACTTACCTAAGATACCTCACGGTAATTAAAAAAAATAAAACACAGTGGCATTTACGTCGAAGGAGCAACAGCAGCAAGAACTTGGGTTAACAGAGCAAGTTTACATATCCTATTTTAAGATATAACAAAGCAAAGGCATTTAAAGCGTTAAATCTTATCACGAGGCCAGAATTTAAGAGTAACTTAAGAGAATAAGTGTGGGTTTGTTTGGTTTTTAACAATTAACATAACACGGAAGGGGCTTGCGATTCTCCTCTCCCCTTTTTTCACACTGCCCCCACTGAGCAGCAGACCAGTGTGTACCTTTTTCACTCTCTTTTTCCAGCTTCCTTTCCTTCACTCTTCTTTCTCTCATTTCACCCTCACCCTCTACATTTCATTTCTAAAAGATCCCATAAACCAATTAGCAGCCTCTCTACTTTCCCTTTTCCTTTTCTTTCTTTTAGTCCTCATTTTGCATCAAAGTTCGCTTCTTTTTTGCTTATACGGACTAGGTTTTTGAGCATATCGTGGCTTGAATCTTTGTTCCTGAGCTTCTTTTTGTGTTCCTCTTCAGAATAGGAGCAATGCGGTTGTTGAGCAAGAGTGTGTTGCTTCTGGGTCTCACTCTTTTGCTGCTTCTTGGGCATGTCTCTTCAGCTCCTTATACCACTTCACCTGCAAGTGAGTGAGTCAGTCAGTGCGTTCCTTTTGTGTAGATAAGCTTGAGAGCACGTTTTCGTTTTTGATCTGTGTTGATAAAAAGGCCGTCAACTTGTATCATTTTATTGAAGTTTCTTTACTTTCTTATGCAGAGTTTGTGAGTGGGTTTTTCTCCAATGCTGTGTCTGCTTTCATGAAATGGTTATGGTCCCTTAAGGCCACCACCAAAACAGGTTTAGATCTGTGTGCATACTCTTTCTCTGATGTGTGTGGTTTTTGTGTGCAAATATATTGGCGTGAATGTAGTATTTAAGGTTTCTGGTCTGGTGGTATTTGTGTCCACAGCGATTTCTGGTCGTCCGATGATGAAGTTTGAGAGTGGTTACACCGTGGAGACAGTATTTGATGGAAGCAAACTTGGGATCGAGCCTTTCTCTGTGGAGGTGTTGCCTAGTGGGGAGCTTCTAATTTTGGACTCTGTTAACAGTAACATCTACAGGATTTCATCCTCCCTATCAACATGTAGGTGGTTTTCTCTAGTGACGTCTGATGATAAATGTAGTATCTTCTTTTACCAGGACTTTTAATGGCTTGTTGGCTTCAATTACTCAAGTCCGTGCTTAGCTAAGTTATATGCTTCTACTACCCATCCATTGGTCAAAGATTGTTGGAATTTAGTGTGTTGGCGTAAACCTGTTACCTCAGCTTCTTTGCACTGGATTTGTTCATTTACTTGAGTTAATCAAGTTAAAATGGTCTTCAAAATTTCGTTATCTCAACTTCAAATTGCAATTTCCGTAATTCATGGGGATGGACCAAGTCATTCTGCATTATGTTTGATATCTTCTTGGCTCTAGTTGGTTCAATTAGGAGGCATTTTTTATGAAAGTTCTGTTTTGCTTTATCTGTATTTGTAATTATTTTTGCAAAGATTGGAAAGAAAAATCCTAGAGAAAAATACATTTCCCAGTTAACTGTGCAACTAATATTACTCGCAGGGTGGAGCAAATGGTGCTGACACATTAATCCATACGAAATTGTCTTATAACTTTTAGAACTATAAATTCATACACGCTGCAATATAAAAGTATTACAAACCTATTTGAAGCACTTGGGAGACATGGCCTTCCTTAATCCAAAACGTAGCTGTATTTTGGAGCCATATCTTTGCTTTTGAATTCCTATCTTAAAATCTGAAATGTTCATGTGAAACCAAGCAGGTTGCATTTGCATAATGTCTTACTGCACACTAAATTTAACATTACAATTTGGTCAATTTTTTTCTTAAAACTTTTGGTCATTGAATCTCCATAATTTGTATATTGGCTTTGTCTTACCTGTTCTTTTTTGGGTGGGCCATTGGTGAATCACAGACAGCAGGCCTAAACTGGTTGCTGGATCTGCTGAAGGATACTCTGGACATGTAGACGGAAAAACCAGAGAGGCAAGGATGAACCATCCTAAGGGCCTTACAGTGGATGACAGAGGAAACATCTATGTTGCAGACACCATGAATATGGCTATCAGAAAAATCAGTGATGCAGGTAAATCCTAATTGGGTGGTGCCTGTAGGTATCACATAGTATCACATAAAGCATCTTCAAGGATCTTTGTAACAACCTTATGTGATCATTAGATTTATCGTTTACAGATTTTTATAGTCTTGGTGACAGTACATTCATTGTAAATCTTTCCATAGGGGTCACAACCATTGCTGGAGGGAAATGGGGTCGCGGAGGGAGCCATGTAGATGGAGCAAGTGAGGATGCTAAATTTTCCAATGATTTTGACGTGGTTTATATTGGAAGCAGTTGCTCCTTGCTTGTTATAGACAGAGGAAATAAGGCAATTAGAGAGATTCAACTCCATTTTGATGACTGCGCGTATCAGTATGGAAGTGGCTTTCCTGTAGGTAAGTTCATCTTTAATGTTTTTCTTTGTTTGATTCTCTCAACATGACAGGCCTTGGTAACATGTTCTTTCCTTCAGGCATAGCAGTGCTGATTGCAGCTGGGTTTTTTGGTTACATGTTGGCATTGCTGCAACGCAGAGTGGGAACAATTGTTTCTTCGCAGAATGTAAGTGTCACCTATTGGCTTCTGCACTTGATAACATAGTATTGCATTTTATTTGAACGAAAAAGAAGATTACTCATGAAAATGATCTAGTTTGTGTAGTATGTTTTATCCTTTAATTATTGGCTAAGAACTGCTCTATACCTTTCTCCCTGTTTTTAGAGTTTTGGTAAATTTTGTTTTCTTTTGGGAATCACGTGCCAGTTGTTTGATCAGTTTAAGTTCGATTTGATAAGAAAGTAGTTGAGCATAGTTTCCCCACCAAAGAATATATCTAGATTTTAGCCTCGTTGGGTGTGAAACTTGTAACCACTTAACCATCTCATCTTGTCCTTTTGAAGGATCTGGGTGCAATGGCAACCAGCACTACAGCGAGCACATATCAGAAACCTTTCAAATCAGTTAGGCCACCCTTAATCCCAACTGAAGATGAGCAGGAGAAGCAAGAAGAAGGTTTCTTTGGATCTCTTGGCAAGCTTTTCGCCAACACTGGGGCATCTTTCGCAGCAATTATGGGGGGAATAATTCCTGGTTTCAGAAGGAAACCACTGAGCTACCACTACCAAAGCCAACAGCTGCATCCGAAGCACCCAAATGCTTGGCCTCAGCAAGACAGCTATGTGATACCAGATGAAGACGAGCCTCCTTCAATTGAAACCAGAACCCCAACACCAAGAAAGACTTATGCTTTCATGTCAAAGGATGCGGAGAAGATGCATCAGTGGCGGCAAGGTCGAGCCTTTTATAGTGGTTGGGATGGTGACTATCAGCAACATCATCAGCAGAGACAACATCATCAACGATATCAATCTTCCACCCCACAAACATACTACGAACAAAGTTGTGAGAAAACCAATGAGATAGTATTTGGGGCAGTTCAGGAGCTGGATGGAAAAGGTGCAGATGTGGTCATGAAGCCTGTTGACAATGGAGATCCCATTTACAATCACCATAATATCCCCTCCCGACGCCGTTCTGTGGGTTTCAGAAATCAGTATTAAGCAAGTGCAAGAGAGATTTTGAGGTTATAAACAAAATCCATGGACATTATTAGTCCATAAAACTTTAGGGTATACTTAGTGCTGGAATTAATTGTGATAGAAGGGAGTATTTGTGGGTGACTGGGAGCTGCTTTAGGTGTTCAAAATGGTGCAGCACTATTACCTGGAGCAGGAATTGCCATAAAAGTGTTGTAAGGAAACCCAAAAAAAAAAAAAAAATTCAGTTTCTGAAATTATGTGGCTTTTCCTTGGTATCTTGCAAACTAAACCTTACAAAATCTCCTTCTCAACTTCTTGTTTACTCTTTTCTCTGATCTGGTATGCGGAGATGGAACAACCCAGAAGAAGAAAAAGGGGGAAAGGACTACGAAGAACCCTACTTGTTCTGCATTTGCAGTAGCCAACTGCTTACGAAGAAATCTTAGCAGAGTTTCCCTTCAGAGGCTAACACAGCGGATGATGTGACTAGTTAGTCTTGTGAGTTAAGTTTAAAAAGAAATTTTAATAATCAATTCATAAATTGAATTTGAGTTCAAAAAATTAAAATTAAAACTTTAAGAGTTAAATATGAATTTATAAAAAATGAAAATATGGTTCAAATTTATTTCATAAGTATCTTTAAACTGAGAATCTAAAATATAAATCATATTAAATCTTTTAATTTTTGTATTTATTAATTATAGTTCATTTATTCATATCAATCAAAGAAATGGATTTTGTATTGTACCGGCTGGTACCGGCTAGAAAACGGTACGAAATCGGTGAACGTCAGTATCGTGGTTCAGTTTGATTTTGTTGAGGTTGGGCGCCGTTGCTTGGATCCATGATCTCGATTAACTTCAACTAGGAGATACTTGCAAAAACAATAAAGACACACCGGGGGTTGATCGCCGGCTTGTCCCTTCTATGCTTAAGTCAGTTCTTTGTCGTAGGCTTTGTGTCTATGAACAAAGAGTATCAGGGTTATTAGAATCGTACCTGCATCATGAGGAGATAATGAACTTATATAGTAAATATCTGCCATGCTTAACTCAACATCTTAGGAATGGGTCGATCGACCCACAAGTTATCTTAGGGTTGGACCTGGGCCTAGCACGACCGACCCGACCAGATATAAATATAGATATGAGTTGAGTCATAAAAAATGAATATGGATATGGGTAGAGTAAAACCTGAACCGAACCCTACCCATTATCATTTATACCCGTTGTTAAAACCTTCTCGTAGAAAAGCTTTACCCGTAGATAATCATAAAGGTGGAGACAACTTGGTCGAAGTTACTGTTCATGTAAATTCATGAAATAAAACGGCAAGTCCAATTATGGCATCGGCGTGCTCAATCCAGAGAAGCTTCTTGGGACGTCGGATGGCAACGTAGTTCTTTGGGAGCAAGAAATTACGTAGACGGTCGTCGACTGTGGGGAGATGGTTGCTACGTGCAAGGCATTTGTTGGAGAAACGTGGGTGAGCTGGAGAAGAGAGATGGACAATGTAGCGATGGAGGATGAAGTAGGCAATGTGGGAGAAACGTGGTAGCATGTTCCATGGACAAGCGGTTCGAGTCCTCCAGCTAACTCTGTTAGTGCATTTATGGTAATAGTTTGTGGGACTTGTAGAGAATGACGTGGTCTCAGGACATGGTTGCTGCTGCTACTACACCTGATTGTGATCCATGGCGTGGCTCTCCTTGGCAACGATTCAGAAGGTTTGAGTGGTCGTTTTTATGGTCGTCCATCTTCAAGCTATCATGATTGTCTGTCTACAACCAGGCATGGAGATGCCCATTGAAAGTCGTTGTTGGAGCAGTGAAGACAGACGACGGCAGCATTGGCGACTCTACTACTATAGGATATTTTCTGTGCATAGGTTGGAGCAGCTCCATGAGAGGGGCTTGTCTTCCACTAGCACAGGTAGCAACAGATGTGGAGACGCGTCTAAATAGCTACCCGTTGGAGTAGATGTGTGAAACTGTGAGTGTTTGCATGTCTAGTGCGAGTTGGCGTTTCCGGAGGTTAATGGCAGCGGCTACATACTTATGATTTTAGGGTTTTTCTAAAACATGAAGATGCAAGGCTTGTTTCACACAAGCACAAGTCCATTCTAATATTAGAATAAGGGTTATTTGGATGTTGGAATAAGGTGTTCCAAACTTGGTTTTTCGATTTGTTTGGTTACAAGTTTAAGTATGACTTAAACTTAAAAAAGGAATTATTAAATTAGTAATAATATATTCCTAATTTAATTAAATTCTATAAATAATTTTAAAATTGTTTTAAAATTAAAAAATCAATTCTAAAAGTAATTATTTTTCTTAATTTGATTAAGATTAATGATTATATTGATCCCTAATTAATTTAAAAAAGTAGTTTATAAAATTAGAATTAATTAGTTTCAATTAGATTGAAATTAATTAATTAGAAAAGTTGTTTCTAAAATTATAATTAATTATTGAAATTAGTTAATTAAACTTCTTGAAATTAAGAAAAATGTTTTCTTAAACTATTAAGAAAATTGTTTCTTAATTAAATTTATTTATTTCAATTTCATTGAGATAAATTAAATTCTTAATTTTATGTGTTTAGAGAATTATTATTTTATTTATTTAGAAATTTTTTCTTTATTTATAAATAATAGCTTTCTTGATTTATTAGAAAGGATATTATCTTGATTAAATTTTGAAAGGTATTTTCATTTATTTATCAAGAAA
>JANSVB020000055.1:623424-641874 GCA_025504935.2 Erythroxylum haughtii
GTTAGTTTCTTTAAGAGGTCCAACATTCAAAGATTTATAAACATCATATGGCATGACATTAATGGACGCACCACAATCCCAACGATCATGCCAATTAAACATGATAGCCCCAGTCCTAGTGCCCAAACTGAAACTGCTCCCAACGCTGTGAAATTATAGCAACATATAGGTCAGGTTGCAACACCAAACGTATCATATATTCTCTTTAAGCATTAACATGAGATATTAACCCTTCGCAAGTGTGGCAATTCAGATACAAAATAAATCAACTAAGAACCTCACCAGAATGAGATCCTCTCACACAATCCTCGGGTTTCAGATTAATCTGGCGAACCAGTTGGTTCCCATGATCAGAAACCAATAACACACATTTTTCTGGGATAAATGCCAGCTCAAAATCATTAGAAAAAGATGCAACTTTTCCAGGACCATCCGCCTTCCCCTCCTTAGAGTAATTTCCAGCAATTGTCGTCACACCTAGCATCAAAAGCATCAGGAAAGTAGTTTCCACTTGCAGGAACTATAACTTTAGGGAGAGACATAGCAATACCTTGCCTACAATTTACAAGTAAAGAACTTCAAAATATAGGGTCAAACAAATAATGTTCATCATATGAAACCCCATCAAGATTAGGCCTCCCATTCCAACCTCACGTAGTATGACCCATGAATAAAAGTCAAGTTACTAATACCTCAGTCCCTTACAACTGATAAGCTGCACTTCCATGCACAACCTACACAGGCAGATAACACCTATCCGCACAAGTGTTCCTCTTTCTTATTTCTCTCGAAAACTTGGGCACAGTGTACCCATTTGACATGGATCCCACACGGTAGTCCGAATTGTTTCCAAATAAGAACATACAAATAAAATTACGAAAACACACTTGCAAAAAAAAAAAGAAACTACAGCGACCCAAGCACCTGATCCGCTGATCTTTCTAATAACACGGTTGATTTTATCAGCAACATAAACATTCCCTTTAAGATCAACAGCAAAACTCCTTGGCCCACTGAATCGAGCAGAACTCAGTTCCCCATCCAGGTACCCTGCAATTCCATCTCCTGAAAACCGATTAACCACAGCCTCTGCAGGAAATTGTAAACCAAGCAATCATAGTCACAAAAAAACTCAAATTTTGTCAAGAATATAACTTTTTTTTATGATACGGTTAAAAAAATTAGACCTTGGGAAATGGGAAACGATACAGTGTAAAAAGTACTGCCGGAAGAATCGAGGATCAAGAGATCAGAAGTTCCAGGCCGAGAAAGGACCTCATGAGGGTTTATCTTAAGTTTGTGACCATCGATCAACGTAGTTACCATGTAGCCTTCTTCCATTACAACCTTAGGCTTAGCTGACACAAGAAATTGTAAGAAAACAAAAATACAAGGTATCAGCATACTTTTTTTTTTTTTTTTCTGTAATAGTACTAATACACCAAGCTACAAACATCAACCTGTTTCAGGGTTACCTTGATTAAGAGGTAGACTGAGGATGAAAGTGAAGAAAGGTAGTGAATAAAGAAGGGAAGCCATTGGTGACAGGCTGACGATCATGGAGAGGAGAGACTTGAAGACTTAGCAACTTTTCTTTTTTACCAAGTGAAATACTGGGTCTGGTGATTTAAATAAAAAATTAATTATGTTATGTTACTATTAAAATAAATAAAGCAGTCTGGGAGCTGCTACACTCACCCATGTGTGACTAAGACTGTGACCGTATCGAGTATTTTTGGTGCCTTATTTGTAATTTTTTTTTCATATGTCCATGGGAGGAAAAATAAAATAAAAAGCGGCCCCTGCGTTGTTCTCTTCTTCTTCTCTCTCTCAGATCTAAGTCTCTCTGTTCATTTCTTCGTCTTCTCAGATCTCTTTGTAGAATCTCTATTCCCGGAATCTGGCCAACCCGTTTGGCGATTAGGTTAGGTTTTACGAATTCTTGATCTGATCAGACCTAGAAAGCTGGACCCAATCATGAATCCCTTCTCGTCCGGCACGCGCCTCAGGTCGGTCCAATTCCATCAATTTCTCACTGCCACGCCATTTTCTTGTTAACTTTTGGGTGTTAAGATCATTGAATTGGACTGGTTTTTGTGTCTGCTGTTTGGTCAGTTCTGGTTTTGGTTGAATTCCGTAGCTTCAGTGGGTTGGGCTTATGATCATTTTCGTGCATTTTGCTTCTCAGTTCTGGTAAATTCGTGAGAGGAGCTGTGTAGTGTCTCTTTCTCTCTCTGGTGAATTCGCTTTTGTTAGTCACGGTTTTGGATTCGGTATAGGGATTGTGGATTTTGCTCTTAAAGAATTGTCCTGTCTTAATATTGGTGCTTTATGAGGTTAACTAGAAATTATTAATGTTATTGCACAACGACTAGTCTCTACCTTAATTTTAGCACAAACATCGAACTGATGAGAGTAGGTGATGGCAGATGACAATGTCTGGATAAGATCTCTACGGTTTTGTGGCCTATTATTTATGAGATGACGTGCTTAGATAGTTGAATAATAACATCGAGATGCATTTGTTTGTCCGGTGTATGAAGGGCCAACGTTTGTAGAAGATCTTAAGTAAGTTGGAATTGTATTAATGAATGTGTATCTTTCTAAAAAGGAATTGGGTAGATCTATTGGTTCATTTCTTGTGTCCTTAGATGGAACATAGAATATTGAACTTTTTCTACTTCATAACATAATACCTCCTTCATTTGGGTGCATTTGTTTGAAATATGGATAGAAATGTTGAATTTTATTGTGTTGAGGGAGCTCTGATGCCTCCCTCTGGTGTGGCATTGAAGGGTTGATACCAAACAGCTTTAAAATCTGTACGATGAACTAGCTGTTGGGAAGTTGATACAGTGTGGAGAAAATTCATGTTACCAAATATGAATTTGCCTATACTGAACCAAGCTACAAATTATGTGCTTCGTCAAGAAATTGCATAAATGAATGTGCACTATGTAATTACCTGTCCAATGCAGGGACATGATTCGGGCAATACGTGCTTGCAAAACTGCTGCAGAGGAACGTGCTGTTGTGAGAAAAGAATGTGCTGCTATTCGTGCTGCTATTAATGAAAATGATCAAGATTATAGGCATCGTAATCTTGCAAAACTCATGTTTATTCACATGCTTGGCTATCCAACACATTTTGGGCAAATGGAGTGCTTGAAACTGATTGCTTCAGCTGGATTTCCAGAGAAGAGGATAGGATATTTGGGCCTTATGTTACTTCTTGATGAGAGACAAGAAGTTCTTATGTTGGTTACAAACTCATTGAAACAGTATCCTTTTTGTAATGTATATTTCATCTTTAGAATGCTCAGAATCCACAAAATTCACTGATGTGCTTCATGTGGTTGAGTGAAAGCTTTTTCATTTTGATATGCTAATCTTAGAGATGAGTAAATGAAGAATAACGATAAAACAAGGAAATTATCACCCCCTTGTGTAGCGTCCTTAAACCTTAACTTGTTTTAAGAGATCTCAACCACTCTAACCAGTATATTGTGGGACTTGCTCTTTGTGCATTGGGCAATATCTGTTCAGCTGAAATGGCTCGTGATCTTGCTCCGGAAGTAGATCGGTTGCTGCAATTTCGGGATCCAAATATTCGAAAAAAAGTAAGTTTCTTGCCATAATGCCATTGTACTATTTTAGTGACAGATCCCTGAAACTCAACTTTTGCCTGTCTATTGTTTATTTTCACTAAAGAGGGGCCAATAGCAAAAACAAGGAATAGTGTACTATTTGACTGATGTTTGCAATTTTTGTATCTTTATGGTGTAATGAGGTTAAAGCCTAACTATAGAAAGACTCTTATGGTGGCTATTGTGCTGAATCTCTGGTTGAAAAGCACAAATGGAATACTTATTTTTGCACACCTTGATTTCATTTTTGATTTATAAAATTTCCCATTATCTTCACATTATTGAAACTTGACAGTTCTGTGTTGAATATAGGCAGCTTTATGCTCCATACGGATAATAAAGAAAGTCCCAGATCTGGCAGAGAATTTCATAAATGCTGCTGCTGCCTTACTTAAAGAAAAGCATCATGGAGTTCTAATAACAGGTGTTCAACTTTGTACAGATTTGTGTAAAATCAGTCCAGAAGCTCTCGAATATTTCAGAAAGGTATCCTTGTGATGTTCCTTTTGAAACAAGGTTTTCTTATGTAGCCATTCAATGCAGGCATAATGTTAGTTATGATGGTGTATTTTGGTAATTTTTCTATTCCCCAATGATTACTTACTCCAACATTATTATTGTAGAAATGTACGGATGGTTTGGTCAGAACTCTGAGGGACCTTGCAAATAGTCCTTATTCACCTGAGTATGACATTGCTGGCATCACAGATCCCTTTCTCCATATCAGACTGCTTAAGCTGTTGCGTGTGTTAGGCCAAGGAGATGCTGATGCTAGTGATATTATGAATGACATACTAGCACAGGTCAGTTGGTTTTTGCCTTGTAGATGTAATTGTTTTCTATTTTAAGCAATTATGGTTTATTGGCATGTGTTAATCATTGAATTTCTTATCATTTTCTGTTGAGATAAAGGGATTTACGAGAATGACTAGATATTTTCAATTAGAGGTTGATGACAAACTAAGTACTTCTTGTTTTTCTGTGTAAATCTGGGTTTTGAATGGTTGAGTTTTACTTCAAGTGTCTGTAAGTCAGGGGATAGGAGAAAAAAGGTTTCTGGAGATTGATCATATGATGAAAAATGACATTTTTTTTCTTTAACATATATGACATAGATTCTCACATACTGGGTCTACCTGGAGCTTCTGCTTTTTTTTGGTTGCCTTGTAAGTTTTATGTAGTTTCTTTCTTTCTTTTTTTTCTTTTGGGGAGTTGCATGGAATAGATTCTTAGTTTGTGATGGAGTTGGAATAAAGGAGCCGCATAATCACATTTTTGAAATGTTTCTCAAGGACTAACATTACAACTTACTTTAATAAAATAGTATTCCCTTAATAAGATTTTAGAAAGAAAATCTACTGACTTTATAGGATCTACTATGTACTTATCCCCAAAATATATTTCTTGGGTTCTATTTCTCAGCTCCTGCCTAGTGCATTGCTTTGTCATCTCCTAACATAATTCATGCCTGTAGTTCCATATGAATGCTTTTTCAAGAGATTAAATGGTCTAAAATTAAGTCTTTCTTTATTTCCCTCACATTCTTAATAGGTGGCAACAAAAACTGAGTCAAACAAAAATTCAGGGAATGCTATTCTATATGAATGTGTTGAGACTATTATGAGCATTGAAGATAATGGTGGCTTACGAGTGCTTGCTATCAATATCTTGGGAAGATTCTTATCAAACCGTGACAACAACATCAGGTTATATCTTTTTTCCAGTTTAGTAGGTTATTATTATTATTTTTTTATAATGACTGTCTGCTTATAAAGTTTCTGAATATGTGAAGTATCTCCTGCACATAAGAATTTTCTTTTTCCTACGCTGCATTTCTTACTTTTTCTTGTTTGTAATTTTGCTCCTTTTTGGTCTACAAGGAGCCAATTGAGCCAATTTTGTGTTATATAATAAAGGGTTAGCACTTCCCACCCTGAATCGGTTCCAACTCTGGTGAGGTTTTGAAATTAGGACCTCCTGGTCCTCAGTAGAGTGTCACCACTGGGCTAGTCACTCAACTTCATATAATCTCTCCATTACTAACCTTCTAGTTCTCCTG
Source organism: Erythroxylum haughtii (assembly GCA_025504935.2). Classification (NCBI taxonomy): domain Eukaryota; kingdom Viridiplantae; phylum Streptophyta; class Magnoliopsida; order Malpighiales; family Erythroxylaceae; genus Erythroxylum; species Erythroxylum haughtii. The sequence continues at coordinate 629,131 of JANSVB020000055.1, forward strand.
CTAATATGCTGTTGTAAATAATTCCTTAATGCATATGCTTTGTGCAATCTCCCGAATCCATGAAATTTTCATTAGATTACAAATGTTAGACAAGTGATAGTTTGTGTGTGAAATACTGGAATCTCCTCAACTGAAACAAATCCAATATCCAGATATGTTGCACTAAATATGCTGATGAGAGCTCTTTCAGTAGATTCTCAAGCAGTGCAGAGGCATAGGGCAACGATTTTGGAATGTGTAAAGGTATGATTTGGTTGCTCCACTTTTGAACTTCCATGATGTCTGGTTTAAATGAACACCAATTAACACAAGAACCCCCATGTTGGTGTAAAATGTCAGGTATTGTAGCTTGACAGCTGTTCCATGACAACTTTGATTGGAAACCTCTGCATGAAAAGTTTTTGCCTCCATTTGTACTTGTGTTGTTTATTATATTTTCCATTTGTATATTATGCATTCTCAAGCATTTTATTATAAGCTATTGTTGAAATATTTAGCTTCTACTGTGCAAACTTGATAAAGATGTACTTGGGATCTTTTTCCTTTCAGGATTCGGATGCTTCGATTAGAAAAAGAGCTCTTGAACTTGTTTACCTTCTAGTGAATGAGAGCAATGTTAAGCCTTTAACAAAAGAGCTAATTGAGTATTTGGAAGTAAGTGACCAAGAATTTAAGGGTGATCTTACTGCCAAAATTTGCTCCATTGTTGAAAAGTAAGTTTTGCAGTCCATCAATTAAATATATGACTTGTTTTTGTGCTTCTTGGTTGTGTGATAGTGTTTTTTCTTATCTCAGTAGTATTATTGACACGAATGTATTGGTTCCATGCTTTTTGACCCTTCAAATTCTAGAATAATGTAGTGATGGCTGACTTTTCTAGTTGTGCTGGGATGATCATTCCTTCTGGCATTTGAAGATATTTAAATTGTTACTTTGGATAACCATTCATAAACATATTTTCAAATGAATTTGTTACTTATTTAAACAGGATAACAATTTTTACTTCAACTTTTTAAACCTGGAGTCTATAACAAAATAGTAATGTGATCAAAGAGTAAATTTCAATGGCATTATTCTCTATAGCCATAAATGTTGCATAGGCTTTGTCCTCCATCCTTCTGATGAAGAGGTCCTGGAGTTATGCCACTCATTCAGTAATGTTGATAGAGTAGTGAACATTGTGTGGGTGATATAGTTTTTCTTTTTGATGCTTTAGGTTTGCCCCTGAGAAAATTTGGTACATTGATCAGATGCTCAAGGTCCTTACTGAGGTAACCATCCGAGCATTAAGTATGACATCTGTGCTTGCTTCCATACTGGATGTTAACTATGTTTCTATCTTTTTCTCTTCCTGCTTTATCTCTTCATAATGCTACTATTCGAGCTCTAATGATGTATGATTCTCATCATGTGGGTTGCTATATATATATATATATGTACACACACACAGTTCTGTTTATTATTGTATCTTTATTCACTCTGGGCATGATAAATGCTTATTCCAGTCAGCCTAGTGTCTGCTAAATTTAAGCATGATCCTTGCCTTGGTAATCATCTTCTCATAGTTAGCCTTCTATGATTGTAGAATTCTGGAATGCGAAAATGAAGCGCTTGGACACAAAAATTTTTTCACAAATCATTCTGATATCTTCCAATGGTGTTCTTTTAAACTGTTTCAGTCTTTATTCTCCGGAATATTGCATTGAAAGCAGGATTTCACATCCGTTACTCGTCTTTATTTGAAATCCCAACCTTTTGATTTTAATCCAAAATTATCTTACGAATGCTTGCTTGATTGTGGAAGAAGATGAATGTGAAAAGAATAGATCCAGTATCTGTGGGATAGATTTCCAAGTGGCTTCTCTTTCCCTGCCTGGAATTGATAAAATTATTGTTATAAATTCTGATCCCAACATAATGCTTAGTAGGCTGGAAATTACGTAAAAGATGAAGTATGGCATGCCCTCATTGTGGTCATAAGCAATGCTTCTGACCTCCATGGATATACAGTCAGGGGATTGTACAGAGCATTCCAGACGTCAACCGAACAGGTATCCGATGTTTTAAGCTTGATAAGAATAATCATTTTTAAATTGTTATTGCTTTTGTTGTTTTTCATTTTGACCTTTAATCTTGCTTGTCATATATATATTCTCAGGAAAGCCTTGTTCGAGTGGCAGTTTGGTGCATTGGAGAATATGGTGACATGTTGGTGAATAATGTGGGCATGCTTGACATGGAGGAACCTATAACAGTGAGTTCAGTCTTAATGATATAACTACTTAGTAGTGCAGAAAATGGAAATTGTACTTTTATTGTGCCAAATACAAGTGACTTAATTTGAAAAGGAGTTCATTATTATGCTAGTTACATTGTAAAACATAAATGTATGAAAGTTCCTGACTCCATAAACCTACAAAGATTTAAGTTTTCCTAAGCAGGTAACAGAGTCTGATGCTGTGGATGTTGTTGAGATTGCTATGAAGCGTCATTCTTCAGATCTCACTACTAAAGCAATGGCTTTGATTGCTCTGTTAAAACTCTCTTCTCGGTTTCCATCTTGTTCAGAGTGAGTTTACATCTTTTGGACTTGTACTAAATTTCTTAACAAGCATATTGTTTGTGGCCCTGTGAACCTTTTAAAGTGGCTGTTAATTCATTATGTCATTGGAGTGACTTAGGTTCTGAACCTGTTACACTTTCAGAGAACCAAGAAAACATATTTTGTCCATAAAAAAGGTTTATATTGATCTGTCTGGTTCAACCACAAGCAGAAACTATATCAAAGTGGTTAAGGGTTTATGCAGATAAGTGGCAAAACAATAATTATTCAAGTGAAAGGGAGTGGATAGTTGCATTAATGTTTATAGGGAACGGAAAGTTGTGAGCATTTGGTGCAGAATATCTTTTTAACTTTAACCATTAAAAAGTCAATGTTATTGATCTTTGTGTAACTTTTTAGGAGGGTCAAGGATGTCATCATCCAATACAAAGGAAACCTTGTGCTTGAATTACAGCAAAGATCCCTCGAATTCAGTTCTATCGTTGAGAAGCATCGAAATATTAGGTATGCCATACTATACTCATTATTTCACGTGCTTCTTTGTTGTGGAAGTTTCTGGAATTGGGAATCTGATGGCTGAGATTGTGCAGGTCTGCACTTGTTGAAAGGATGCCTGTTTTGGATGAGGCTACTTTTAGTGGAAGGAGAGCTGGCTCTTTACCAGCTGCTGCCTCCACTTCTGGTGGGGCTCCGGTTAATCTTCCAAATGGAGTTGCAAAACCCTCCACAGCTCCTCTTGTAGATCTACTTGATCTGTCAGATGATGCTCCTGCTCCTAGTGCTTCTGGTGGTGATTTTCTTAATGATCTTCTTGGTGTTGATTTATCAGCGCCTTCAACACAAGCAGGTTAGTTTTGAATGGATCAAGTCCTAACTTGGCTTGTTACATGATTTAAACTGTCTGCTCTAGGGTTCTAGGCATCCTTCTGTTTAACTATGATTTTACTATGAGAAGGTCACGACAGAATTATGATGTGATTTGGCTTTATATTGCTGTTTGACCCATTTTCACAACCATAGCAGGCATGGCCTACAAGGGGTTTCAATTGTTTGAAATTTTAATCAACCCTGACGTATTTAGCTGGTTGAAGCCCTCTCATCCTGACAGTGGCATGTGACAATTATGAATATATTAGCAAGCACAAAGCCAGGCGGCTAATAATTTTATAGGCATGAAAACGATATCATACTCAACTGCCCACTTAAGTCCCTGGGACTCTTTACTAGGATAATCTGAATATCCCTTCAAAAGTTGTCTGTTTTTCCAGCCCTATGTCCCGAGATAGACTACTAGTTAACTTTCTTACATGCGTTTAGACTGCTACTCCCCTAATATTCCAGACTTTTTACTATTACAATCATTTATTTTTCCCCCTCCTTCCCTCTAGGTGTTTTTTCAACTAAACACCCCATGTTAACCAACAAATTTGATTAGGACCTGCAGATAAGTGTGCCCTGTTTCTTCTCTTATTCCAAGCAGTTCTCAGCCTGTTTCTTCATTTTCTTAGTTTGTCTGTTTCAACCAATTTCTAAGTTAACCGCTATAGTTTTCTCTGACTTTCCAAGTATAGCATTCTTGCTTCTGGTTTATGTCAAACATAATATTGGTTCTGATTTATACAATCTAGGCCTGGGCCAGGCTCCAAAAGCTGGGACAGATGTTCTTCTTGATTTACTGTCTATTGGAACACCTCCAGCCCAAAACAACTCATCTGCACTTGATATATTATCATCTGGTCAAGAGGGCAAAACACAAACTGCTACACCAGATTCGTTGTCATTCCCTTCTCCATTGCTCACTCAACCCACCTCTTCAGCTGGCGCTTCTTCTGTGATAGATTTGTTGGATGGATTTGGTCCCAGCCCATCCAAATCTGGTCAGTTCCTTTCAGATTACTCTTTTTGATTGGTTACTGCTAGGTTATTAACATTGTATTATTTTTTATCGGCAGAGGATAATGGTTTAGTTCATCCACCTCTGGTTGCATTTGAGAGCAGCAACTTGAGAATGACGTTTGACTTTTCGAAGCCTCCTGGGAACCCACAAACAACAGTAATCCTGGCAACTTTCACAAACTTGTCAGATAATCCTTTCACAGATTTTATTTTCCAAGCTGCAGTTCCCAAGGTAATTCGTCTTATTTTACGTCTTTTACTGTGGCTATCTTAATTTAATGATCTGTTCTGCTCTTTAAATTCTGGTACTCTTGTATAAAACTGGGATACATAGTTGAAATTTAGGAACTTAAAGCTCATCCTATGAAGTGTTTTTGGTTTGGTATACTTTCGTGACCTTACACATGATAGACAACAGAAACAAGAAAGTCTGGCAATTTTCTGTTTTCTCAACATGTTGATGTTCTTTTATCATTACAGTTTCTTCAACTGCACTTGGATCCTGCTAGCGGCAATGCACTACCTGCAAGTGGTAAAGGTTCCATAACACAAAACTTGAAGGTCACTAATAGTCAACATGGGAAGGTGCACGACTTTCTTTCAACTTGTTCACAGAATCTAGGAATTTTCAAAAGTCTTTAGCATTAGGACAAAGAAAAACTTTTGCCATGTTGCTAATGTTTTAGCATCCTCTGAAATAGAAAATTTCCTTTTCAGTTCCTCGGAGATGAAAATTGTTTTATTTGTTACCTGTACCGGAATTACTTCTTGTACTCTATGCTTCCTGCAAGTAGGTTCTTGTTTTCTCACAAAGCATTTATTTTTCTCAGAAATCCCTCATCATGCGAATAAGAATAGGCTACAAGGTGAATGGCAAGGAAATGTTAGAGGAAGGACAAATAAACAATTTCCCGCGAGATTTATGAAGTTTGGTGATCCAGTAAGATTTCAACATTGTCCAGTACGGGCACCAATTTTTTTCACAGCGCATTGAGAAGCTTCTTCGCACTGTTTGTAGTTATAGTCATGCATTTGCTTCCAATTATCCATTTGCTCGGAGTATGGCTTGTAGCGGTTGGTATGAGATTTTGGTCTAGTTAAAGAAATGTCCAGGTCTCTGGTTATCACAATTTTCTCTCCTTTAGGTTGGTTTGTGTACATTATTACAAAATGTTTTTGAGAATATGAATTTTCCCCTTTTTGAGGCTTAGAAAAAGGGCATCGGTATCATATTTGGAACTTCATACATGTTAGTCCTTGCATTCTTGGTATAATTTACAAACAGAGATGTTATTAAAGGGTTAATTTTGAGTTGAAACAATGACCTTGTACATGTATTATGGATTCTAAAATTTGCTGAGTTTCATATTTCCAGACTCTGGCCATACCGGCCACTCAAATTTGTAAAGCTTTTAATCCCATTGCTTACTGACACTTGAGAATTAGAAACATAACCTCCTAACACTTTTAGTACATTTTTCAATATTTTTATCTACGGAAATGACCTTTAATGCCTTCAAGCCCCAGCTTCATACTTGAAATAGATAGAAATTACATGCTTTTATCGAAGTTTTAAAAATCTGATCGTATGTTTATTGTTTTCATGGTTCAATCGGTATTAAAATATTATAAAATTAGTTAAAGATTAAATAAAATTAAAAATTTTTATCATATTTATTACTAAATTAGTTAAAAATTAAATAAAATTTAAAAATTTAAAATATAATAAAATATGATTAAAATAGATATTATTAAATAAAAATTAATTAATTAATTATAATTTATAAATATTTATTAATTTATAAAAATTGATTGATTAATTAATAAGTTAATTGATTTAATTAAAAATTTATCAAAACAAATACAATCGAAAATTTCAAAGCTATTTAAACTACCCCTTGCATCTCCCCTAAGATTCTCTATCTCACGTAAATAAATAGTTGAGATAAAATGAGAAAGAATTAATACATAAAACATGTCCCCTTGCAACTTTTCAGAGTTAGACTCAGTGTACCGGACAGATCTGAACCCACAAACATCCTAACTATACTTGATAAGAACAATTTTTTTGGTTTCCTAGGAGATGTCTACTAAGCTGAAGCCCGTGATTAATCTCCCTTTGTGGTACTGATACATCCCTTTTGGAAGCTACCGCTGGCCCAGAAATTTACCACATTCCTAAGGACAGAGATCAAACTTGGAACCTCTTAGTTAAACGATGAAAATATGCGCCACCTACACTAACTCACTGAATTCGCTTGATAACAACAATGACATTGCAATACTCGTGTTTGTAGAGAACACTGCAAATAAGGACTACAAGTGTCACCTATTGGGACTTCCTAAGGTGGCCTTGTCAAGTGACAGCAAGACTTGCATATATTCTCTGCCCTCAAATGGCCTAAGACTTTATGATTTTTAATCATTTTCTTTAAAAATGGGCTAGCAGGGTACAATATAGACCATTGTTACTTATTATTATGCCATGTAACATTTGAATCCTGAATGCAATTTGGAGCGTTAATATGCATTCACTAAGGTGGTGTAAGATAGGTATCATTACATTGGGAAGATAGTCATCAACTTTACTCTCTGTCAACCATTCCAACGGTGGTTCCTTCCTCCTAAGAGAGAGAATATAAACATACTTTCGTGGATGCTGCCATGATCATACAATCCAGGACCCAAGAAGAGAAAAGTGGTCCGGGAAATCAAGTTGTCTAGAGAATTTTATTTTATTGCGCTCCATACATAAACATGTGATTTGACTTCACTTCTATGCTGTATATTCCCAAAGGAACGCCTGGATATATATCACCGAAATGCGGTTTTTTGTGTGTCTTATTTTAGTCTTATTTTATCCCATAAATTTTAACCATTTATTTATGCAGGGTTTACGAATAAATGGTTAAAATTTATGGAACACAATAAGACATCATAAAATTGTACAAAAAATCTAAACTCACCGTGGGTTCTTTTGCTCAAACCCATAAGTGGAATGCAGGAGCTTGTGAGTTGTGACAAAACCAAGAAGAAAATGTCACCCCTCTTTTAAGTTAGCACGTTCACATTTTCTTTTAAAGTCTAACAAAAAAGGAAAACAATCCACACAACCTTGCACTGCAGAAAAGAAACGATAATAACTGAAATATGGAAAGCAGAAGAAGAAAGGAAAGCTTTGATATTTGGATCCAACTAATCAATGTCAAAAGTACAAAATATGGTAAATTACCTTTGGCTGCACTGACTCGTGAGATTTTATGACGATGAACTAGGAATTTTACCGTTCCTCGACCATTGCCATATCTTGGAAACAGAAAAGCTTTCACCTTTACTTCTGATGTTGATTTTCTTCTCATCAACATCCGCATCACTTGATGAACTCCCTATTTGTAACGTCACCCGCAAATCCATATCAGCCACAATGTATTGGTACGAACCCATTGAGTAACACCTTCTAGCATCCATGTTACTATTGCTTGTCTCTCCCTCTACTGTATCTACTAAACCATTGGAATTCCCGAATTTTCCAAGCCTCACAGAAAAAAACCTTCTTGAATTGACCGTGTCTCTCTCTGCAGCTTTCTGGCTGATAGAGAACCCATTTGCAGCATTGTTTGTGAACCCTCCTCCTCCTCCTCCTTCTTCTTCTCTTTGCTCTTCTAAATCAAAGACGGGGTTTTGAATAGGAAGCCCTGGTGTGAAAATAGTACCTCTACAAAGAGGGCAAGTTGAATTGGATAGTAACCATGTGTCTATACAATCAATGTGAAAGGCATGGCTACACAACGGAAGCAATCTAAACTTGTCATTCTCGGAGAATTCATAAAGACAAACAGCACAATCAAAAGGCTCCTTTAGACCCATAATCTCTTTGTAAAGAAATAGTGGTAATGCGTCGATAAAAGCTTGATCTAGCCCTGAATCATGTAGGTGGAAATGTTGCTGTAATTGCCTTTGAAAGGCATCAGACCCAGCCATATCCGGGCATCTATTAGATTCAGGCAATGAAGAGGAAGATCTATGCTTTATAAGAAGTTTGACAAGCAAGTGAAGAAGACCCGATATGAAAAACACAACAGCTAAATTGACTATTACAAACAGTATAGCCGGGCTTATTTGACCCTCAGAAGAAGATTGTTTCTGATAATCACTTGGCAATAGAAGAGGTGAAGAAGAAGACAATGAGATCAAAGACACGGCAGGAGGATGGGGGTAAAGAGACCATCTTCGTTCTTAATTTGACATCGAATGCAGAACATTTTACTTAATCAGCGTGCCTAAACACCATAACTTTTCTCTACTTTTAAATCTTTAACAGACCATCACTTTCGTGATACTTTTTTGCATTAAACAGTATTGTTCCCCGGTCATAACAACCTCAAAAGAACATATTCCTTGCTTTCAGAACAAACCCAACTCAGAATTTGAGCTAAACAAGCAAAAGACATTATGTTTATGTTCTTACAAGAAACCCAGTTGCTCCAAGTCAACACATTAAACAAAAAGATTCCACATGTACTCCACTTTCCAATCAAAATGATCGCTTTAAGACACATTCAAACTAAAAATGTCATCTTTCTGCACGAACCAAAAGTCAGTGGCGTGCAAGCAGGAGTGAAAACGCTCTAGGTAAGACTCAGGACTTTGAATATGCGAAGGTTGCAGCTTACCTACTTAGACCAACACATCTGCTATAAGCAGGGAGGCTCATCAATCCTCCCTGTATGCATTTTAAGATCAACTATGACAATTGATCCTACTTGTTGAAGTCAACCAGAACATAGAACACAGAACACAGAAAGCAGAAACATCAACAGTTGCAGAAATACTTCGTCTTAGGAGGGTTGTAATCTCACTTATTTGATAGAACACGAGGGAGTGGAAGCGGCAAGCGGCAAGCGAACAGTAACTTCCAAAAAGCAATGTCTGTCTAGACTCTAGACTCTAGACTCTAGAGAGGCAAAAAGAACTTAAAGGGCAAAACTGTCACCAGAAATATCGCATGCGCGGAGACACTCCCAAACTGTGAGCGGGAATGGCCATATCTTGGATTGGGCAAGTTTGGGCTCAGTGTACTGACAATGAAGGAGTCTGAGAATAATAACCCATTTTGTATTGAACATTGAAGCCTATCAACTATGAAGGCGTTTTAATAGAGGACGACGAAATTCATTAATGCCATTCTTGTTCTCTAAACATGGTTAATAAGAGAAGAAGTGTCTCATTTATATAATATAATAGAGAAAGGCAAGTAATTTTAAAGACCATAAATTAAGAAGCAAAGGTGGGTTTGCACTTATTTATGAATTATGAATAATCTTAATCAGTTATGCTAAATTTTAAGAAGTATTGCCTAAATTTGATGTTAGATTACTTAAATTTAATTTAAAATTCTATGTTATTAATAATATTTTAGCTTAATTTAACAAATCATCCATGATTTAAATTTATTAAGGTTTAAATAGACATTTTATATAAAATTAAAATATTGATAATTATGTATAAAGCTAAATAAAATCTAACTTGTCCAATATCCAATTTAGACAATATTTTTTAAATTTCAACTTAACTTTCTCATCTGCTTAATTTGATCTAAACAAGTTCTCCAATTTTTCTCAAAAACTTAAAAAAGAAGTTTTAAAGCTTTTCTCAAAATTTTTATAAAATCTTAGATCATCTTAATCAAAGTTCAAACAAGAAAGTTAAGCCTAAGTTAAGATGTATTGTCTAAATTTGATATTAGATTAACTAGACTTAATTTAAAACTTTACATAATTAATAATATTTTTGTTTAATTTAACAAATCCATCCGTAATGATTTAAATTTTTATCTTTTAAATGAATATTTTATATCAAAGGTCCAAAATATTATTAATTATATACAAAACTAAACTGAGTCTAATTTATCTAATATCTAGTTCAGGCAATGTTTCTTAACTTTCAGTATAACTTTTTCATCCAAACTTTGATTTAAATGATTCAAGATGCTACACAAATTTTAAGGAATTCTTAAAAACTTTTGCATTTTGGGTTTTTTTCAAGTAAAAAATTATGATTTGGGACATGCTAATGTAACAGAGTGTGTCCTTAGGGTAACTGTTTATTTACCGAATAAACTCTAAGACGTAGTCATATTTCTAACCATATTATTCACATTTCTCAAGAAACTTAAAACAGAAAAGTTTTGAATCTCTTTTTAAGCACTATATAGAGTCTTAAATCATCTTAATCAGAATTTGGATTAGAAAGTTATGTCAATGTAATAAGTATTATATAAAATTGATATTAGTTTAACTAGACTTAATTTCATTTTGTATATAATTAACAATAGTTTGATTTAAAATTGACAATTTTAAATGGATGCTTTTATATCAAACTAAAATATTATTAACTATATATAAAACTATATTATGTCTTAACTTTTCTAATATCTAATTAGACAATGCTTCTTGAATTTGGCATAACTTTCTCATGCAAACTTTGATTGAGATGATTCAAGATGATACTAAAAGCTCAGTAAGTTTTATAAAACTTTTATGTTTTGAGTTTTTTTGAAAAAAAAGTAAATGATACAGTTTGGGATACAGCTGAGTCCCAAGGTATGTCCTTTATAAAATTGTTTATTCAATGATTGCATTATAAGATATGGTCGCGTTTTCGATTATTCACATTTTCTTTTAAAAAAAGAAAATATATAGCTCTTCCTGAGATTTCTATAGAATTTAGGATAATATTAATTGGAGTTCGAAAGAGAAAGCTATGCCCAATCTAAGAAGTATTATCTAAATTTGATATTTAACTTTTACATATAATTGATAATGTAGGGTCCTAAGCTAAGCCTTGGCTAAACCTTGGAAATCTTAATGCTATAATGCCTTTCAAATCCTCCTAGCCATTATCCCACTGCAATAATTCCTGCTAAGAAGAACGCCCATTTTTACATCCCACAGCTTCGGCAGATCACTTAGCCCCGTTTTTCTTCGGCGCAAGATCGCTCGATCAGTGAGCTATTACGCACTTTTTCAAAGGTGGCTACTTTTACGCAAACCTCCTGGCTGGTGGAGATCCAGTATTTTTTGAATCCTTATATAAGGAATTACAAAATAAAATCTTTCAACAAAAATGTGAATTAGGAAAGATTGGTCGACTAAATATGAACCGGAAACTATTATGGAAATGTACACACGGTAGAAAAATTACGCCAATCTATTGAGATATGGTATGCTACAAGTGAATATTTGCGACAAGAGATGAATCCTAATTTTAGGATGACAGAACCCCTTAATCCAGTCCATATAATGTCTTTTTCGGGAGCTAGGAGAAATGCATCTCAAGTACATCAATTAGTAGGTATGAGAGGATTAATAATTTGCTTTCAAGTTAGCAACTTTGATTTTTTTCCTTCCTTTTTTTCTTGGATTTGACCCAATGAATCGATCTTTCTTTTAGTTTTAGTTGTTGAATCTCTCTTTGATTGATCAATGTGTGATATTCTGAATGCTCATTAATAATGGAAATTCAATAATTCAGAATGAAAGGGTTCAGTTTGACAGTTAAGAGTAGGTAACCCGTTCCCTGTGTCTTTCTTTCTATTGCATTCTATCTCATTATATCACATTCTGTTCTGCGATATTTGAGAATCACCGTCAATGCCTCGGTGTAGGTAAGTTCGGTATATAGGAGAGTCATATATATCATATTTATTATATATTATATGACTCTCCCACTCTTATTTTTTCTCGCATAATTTGGAGTGCTCGAACGGTCAATTCTTTTATATTTTTTTTCTATATTCACTTCTATATTCATATTTCATTTCTATATTCATATTTTTCCTATATTGATATTAATTATGAATAACTAAGAATGAAAAGAATAAAGAATTCAAAATTAATAGCTAAAGTTGGAGTAGTTTGCTAAATTCCTATGCATATACAATTTCTCTTATAAGAGCCCGCTTAGCTCAGAGGTTAGAGCATCGTATTTGTAATGTGATGGTCATCGGTTCGACTCCAATAGCTGGCTTTTCTTGGTCTAACTTATATTTTTACTCAATGTTAAGGCCAAAATGTACCTTCATATTTTTAGTCTGTTATGTAAAGGTTTACATAGTCTCTTCAAGTTAGGATTAAAATCTATAATATAATTTTGACCTACTATAAATCTTTGTAATTTTTTTTCAATATTTAATTAAAAGTTTGTTAGTAAAACCTAAAAGTTCTTTCCATGGGTGTTAGTTCCTTGTTTTATATATTGTCCTAGAAACCTAATCTTTGCTTGGA
>JANSVB020000055.1:662378-687232 GCA_025504935.2 Erythroxylum haughtii
TAGATCTCACAACTTTGTGTATCATGATTTCTTATTTTATTTTACATTAAGGATTAATTTATAAATATCAAAGCATTAAGAATATATCTGAATTCTTATCAAATTTTAGGAGTGAATACATATCTTTAATTATTCTTTAAACATAAAGTAAAATATCAAAACTATTTACAGAATGGAAAATATAAAATTTTCTAATGTCTCAACTAAGAAGCAACTTAGCTACTTTTTTTTGATTCAATGACCTATCATCATCAAACCAAAATCTTTGTATAACATCATCTTTCACTTATTAAAATATATTACTCTAGGTGTCATATAAAGGCATCATTGCTATGATTTTCCCCAATATATCTTACTATACTCAAGTGATAATATTCAAAGTTACAAAGACTTTTTTCTACTCAATTCATCAGCTACTTTGTTATGTCTTTCTACCTTTAACTCACACAAAAAGTCATATTCAACAAGAAACTCTTATCACTAGGCTTACTTTATAGATAACTTCTTTTGGATCCTAAAAGAAGTGTTACCAATATTATCTATGCAGACCACAAACTTGAATCTTAATAGGTAAACTCATCAAGCATGAAGATAATGTAGTACTACCACCATCTCCATGTACCATTTCTTAACAATTTTTAGTTTTGATTCTTTAAGGTTATATATTCACCTTTTCACACCAAGACATTGGCAATCACTTTATAAAAAGTATCAATTTTCACTTTAAATGTTTAAGCTTGAAATTTGCCAATCTTCGGATATGTTTAATTGAAATGGCTATCTTCAATTTTTCAAAAGCCTTGGCATGAATCTGACTACTACCACACTTTCTTCTCCTTTAATAAGCAGGACAAGCATGTTTCTTTAAGTATCCCACAATAAATCAACAATATTCGTTTCTGAAACCTATAAAGCTCAAAAGTTCCCACACTATTGTACAAACCTTCCAACCAATAATAGTCTATATCTTTTTTTAGATCCATTCACAGCTAGTCCTCTCTCAAATAGTTTCCCAAAATATTAATCTTAGGTTTAGCAAAGTCACAATTTTCAATCTTTATGAAGAGTTTATATTTTTTTGCAACTGTTCAAATACTTGTCTCATGCATTATATATAACTTGTCATATTAGTGTTATACACCACAATATCATATAAGTATACCATAAAAAATTATTAAGGAAGTCATACACCATATCATTCATTAATTTATAGAAAATATGGGAGGATTTGTTAATTTAAACAATATGAATAAGAACTTATAGGAACCATAGACATATATGTTATTTTATGTTCATCTCCTTTGGTAATCTATACTTGTAAATATCTAGTTCTTAAATCTAAATTTGTGAACATTGTAACCCTCAATAATTTGTTTATCAACACTTGAACTAAGGTTACAAGATATTTTTTCTTGATTATTGCCTTGTTTAAGGTCTAATAGTCCACACAAGTGTAGAACTTTATCTTGCTTTTTTGAAAAAAAAATGGAAGAATCATAATAGGTTTGAAAGGTTAGATGAACCCCATCTCCAATAATTCACCAAGTTGTTTCCTCAACTCCATTAACTCTAATGGAGACATTTGATAATGAACATGAGAAGGAGTAATTACACTTTGATGATTTGAAATTGTGATTGATTTCTCTACAAATAAGAAGCATTTTTAGTAACTTTTGGCATCACATCCCTAAATTCTCTTATTCCTTTTGCAACATCATCTGGAACTTCCACCATATGGTTATAAGGTATGTTTATATGCCTTTTCTTAAGACTCTTTTCAATGCTTATGGACAAAATATATTTCACCTTTATTGTTTTGTCCATCACTCCTTTGAACCTATAATAAATGATATAATATAATTTTGATCATACATTATTAATATACATCCAAAATATGGATATAACACTACCTTTGTTGACTTAATAAAGTTAATACTGAAAAGAAATCAATATCATTGAAAAGTATCTCCGATCATAATGAATTTTTCATACTAATTTCTTATACTCATGAGAACATTATAGACAAGCCTATTGAGTTTTTACTATAGGAGTTTTCATCTTCATTAGAATTTTTCTTAACTTTATATCCATCTTCACACCATTCATTCTACCATAGAGGAATTAGTGACACTAGTATCAAGTATGATTAAGAGTTCCTTCCCATTGATCTATAACCCTACATATATTAATCATTCGAAGGGATTGACTTTGAAATTCATTGTATTAACCAATTAATATGATCAACTGAGGGCCAATTTTTGGAGGGTCATTCTTGCCTTTGCCTTCTATTATCGAGGTCTTCAATTTCTCCTTACTTGGACAATCCTATGCAAAATGAGTTCCATTGCATATAAATCCTTGAATCTTTTATGAAACCTTGTCACCTTATTTGGGTTGTCCATATTGCTTGGAGATCCCTTTATGATCCTACTCCTTTTGACTGGTTACGTAGTCTTTCTTCTTCTTCTTGTCATATTAGTCTTGATAATTATTATTTCTTTTATTTTTAAAAATAGGTGGAGGCTTTGTTCTCCTTACCTACTCAATAATCCTTAAAATTATTAATAGCCGCAATATTCTTAACAATTTTTTGTCATAACTTTATTTGCACTGGTGGTTATAATCTAAAAATGAAATTAAAGAGTTTATCTTTATTATCACATATGTTCTTAATATCTAACATAAATAAATTGAATTACTTCATATATTCCCCCTTTGATTCATCTTTCTTTAACTACTTTGAGGTATATCTAGCAAGCTTTGAAATATTATTTAGAAGGAATTGATCCTTTAACTCCTTTTTATCTCATATGTAGATATGAGATCAACCAATACCAATTGCAATATAGGTTCTTATATATTCTCTACCAAAGATTAGCAACACCATTTAGGTATATTGCATTGATGTTAACCTTCTCCAAGTCGAGCACCTTAGCAATGACATATTATTTATAAGAGTTCTCAAACTTCTTAGTATGTTGAATGCCCTAAAAAAACTTTTAGCTCCTGCACCTTAAGCAAAGTGTTTTGAGTTTGTCCAACATTTTGATTTGCAACAAAATATTTTATGATTGTAATCTCAAAGATAGCATCCTCTCATACCTTCATCAAGTTCCCTATTTAATCTTTCAAGATTTGAAATTTCGTCTCCAAGACTTCAAACTAAAATATGTAAAAAACAACTTCCTCTTCATCTGTAGGCATAAATGTGATGAGTATCTCCACTTGAGAAACAAACTCATTAAGTTATTGTATTTTATCATTTAAATATAACAATGCCTCAGATATCGGTTGTTATAAAGACTTCAATAAGAACACTGTATTCACACTAAGGTGGACTAAAGTCTTTGTAAGATAATTAAGTTCGCTAAACTCAACTTACCGCTACCAATTGCTTCGTATTTAGAAGTTTTTCACACAAAAGATTAAATAACTTCAAACCAAAATAAACAACAAAAGAGAACAATAGCTATTACTCTATCTCTCTTGAAAGTCTTGCTCAAATAAATTATTTATAAACATTTAGAAAGTTAATGTTTCATAATTAAAGAGAGTAGACAAATGCCACCAAATACACTAAATTGTTGGTTGATATTTCCAACCAATTAGGCATTATTTTGATAGGTGATTAACGCATTAAACAACTAAATTCACTACCAAGAACACACACTAAAAATTAAAATTTGACAGATTAACCTTCTCTTTCATATTCTTTGTCATGTCATCTTGCTTTTTTCTTACTTTAAGCCATTAATTTTGTCACTTCACCAATGATCTCCATCCAAAGATGATTGTTAGTTAAGTTTCGAGGCAATTTACATATAGCCAATTAATGCACTTCATGGTCTAATCCCTCGGCATATGATATGTTCGTTAAGCACTTTTTTATATAGTCTATCCAAACATGCTTATGATTAATACATTTCGTCATAATCAAGTTATTCAATGTCCCAACAGTCTATCACAGCTAATTGAAAATTGAACTCAATTCTGCCTAATGTAGTTAGTTTGGTTTATTCAGCGTGCATTCCTCGTGCCTTAATCTTGCTAATCTTCGGTTAAGGCTCTTTAATGACTAGCAAAATTCTCTTTTACCTGATAAAGGCCCATGAAACGTAAATTTTCTTGTTCTTGTACCTATTCTAACCTACTTGAACAAATTCATTTGAACATCAGGATCTACAAGATCATCTACTCCTTAAATCCAGAGATCTAGCTCCAAAGTAAACAATTTGTGGCCCAGAAGAAAAAGACAATGGAAAACTACATCACACTACCATCAGCTGATCTACCACTTGTGATATATATGGCAATCAGGATTCGGGGCTAGGTTGAGCAATTGCACGAGGCCATCTATGAAACGATCGAAGAACAACGTCAACTCGTGACATTAATAAGCGACAAAGTGATTGATTAGGAAACGACCCCTAGGTCCTTGATCCTGAACCCACTGGGAAATGCATGTTACCTGTTGGTAACACATGAATTTGTTGGTACAGCCATGTATGGTTGTCAGAGAAAGCTAGAAAAGATAGTAGGCCACTGCTTCCACGTTCTTTGCTTCCACATTTGCATCAACTTTTTCAATTTTCCTTATTCCATGTACAAAGCCACAAGATTCCTCGGGCTTATGTGGTCATCGAGGATTTCTTGTCCCATGTACAGGTAGCCTGATTTAATGTTTGATAAGACTCTTTATTTGCAATATTTAGGATTAGTCTGTGTTCATTTTGATACGTCATTTGCATGCACTTCGCATTGCAATATTTGGAAAGTCTTGTTTCAACCAGAGTTTAGTTCCAATTACATGGAAATCAGTTACAAGGAATCCTTTTGAAATTTTGTTTTAGGGTTTAATGCCAATTAACAATGGGGTTATATGGTTGTAAAATAAAGTTAGAAAGAGTGGCATTTAGAATTTCATTTAAGGAAAAACTGCACGGATTTAAATTTCTTGAAGATTCGCTCAATTAGGACTCCTCATCAACATATATTTTCAGTTGGTTATTAAGTTGCAATGACATGATTATAGAATAGGTTTTTATGAATCATACATCATCTTTGCTGCCACAAATTGATTGTATAAAATCAGCTGCGTCTCCAAGCCCAGTTACATGCTGCCTCGTCCTTAGTGTTACAATTTATAGCAGTAGAATTCAAAAGAGAACAAGTGCCCTCGTGATCAAGGTTTCTTGACAGCCTCATATGAAGTGGGTCCATAGAACTCATCAGTTAGCAAGTGAAAAGCGCTCTAATAAATTCCTCCTACTGACAATCCTGTTGACCATTGACACGGCTCTCTGAATGGTTTCCTTGTTCTTTCAACACAAGGTACTACTTGCAGTTGCGAATCGATTCTCTAAAATAACATTGCTTTCCATGTGCTCTCTCTATCTCTCGATATGCAGCTTCCAAAATATCCGTATTGAACAAAACTGTTCTTTATAAACAGCTACATGTCAACCTCAATCTATAGCATCTGAATACGTCTACATTCTAAGAATACCAGAAAATTTCTAGTTTAATATCTAGTTCACTAGCTTTTTTGGCTTTCCCTTCTTGAAAACAAAAAACAGAAGCAACTACATCTACATGGAGTACAGCTTCGAGCCTACATTGTTTAACTACCTTTCTTTTTCATTTGTCATTCTCTTTTACTGAAGTCAGATATTGAATTGAGCTCTATGACTCTTAATGCAAAGCTGCGAGCTTTAAAGCTTAAACCATTTAAGTAGCAGCTCGACCTGTCAGATATAATGTTATATGTTAATTAAAGTATCATCTGCGTGGGCCTTTTTGTTTTTGAAGTTGCAATTTTTCAGAATCATTCCGTTGGCGGTAATGAAACTAGCTGTTAATGAAGAGACAAATGTGAGACAAGACATGCAGGACTCGTCATATAATAATGTTCTCTAATGCCTGATATTTCTCCCTCTGTATCCCATCCCCACCATTTGTTCGATTCATCCCTTCTCGCGACCAAAATGTACAAGATCTTCAGTTTTCTCTCGTCTCAAGTCCCAGTCTACAACAATTTATTTGAAGCATATTGAAATCTTTACTAACAGCAGCTGTGATTTTGAAGGTCCCATATGTGTGTGTATGTGTGTCTTTTCGTGCTTGATGTTTACTCCCAACTATATGACGAAAATGGATACTCCAAAGCCAGGCACACCGTGAAGAAGAAGACGAATAAGAAGAAGGATGGGTTTGATTTTAAGCTTTCAAAACGCAAAAAGAAAGCAAGACAAAGGGCTCTTCGAAGTATGCATTAAAGAGGGAGGCTAAAGGATAAATCCCTGAGTGATGATTTGTACCAAGAGCACTAGAACTCCAACTTTGAAACCGCTTTGAATATGTATGCAAAGAAGAAAATGTGGCATTATCCCACCATTGAAGAAGATGAAAAGACGTCAAATCTCTTCAATTAACGCTTAAAACTAATGCATTGTCTATAGGAGGACTAATTAAACATGATATATGTATAAATAAATAATGGGATAAAACATATGATTAATTAATTAATTCAGTGTAATAACAATCGGTATATTCAGTAGCGAAGACACATTAAACAGGTGCATAAGAAAAATGCATTAAAACCAAATAATATTGATATTACAGAAACCATAATAGTTAATAAGTCCATATATATAGAGAACTTATACAGAATCTTTTTTGTTTCATGGTGTACTGTAAATCTTGGAAAGAGCTTGCAAAACATTAACTTGCAACCTCAAATGCAAGATATAATCCGCCGTCCTCAGGAAAAGTCGATCCGGTTGCAATCCTTGTCCTCCAGGGATTAGCCTTTGAAGCTTCTTCACCTTCATTTGAACGGTGGACGACGTCGTCCCAGGCCTCCTTCCTGCTCTTCTGCGCCTTCTTCTCCATTTCAACTTGTCAAAACCTCTGAACTTATCAAACCCCATTTGCTATACCTCCTCAAAAACCAAGAAAACAAAATGAAATGGAGAAAGAAGCGGATACTAATAGAGATTAGGATTATTTCACATAGAAAATGAGAAGTGAGTATAACGGAGGGGAGTCTCTGTGAGCCTTTGTTATGGTTATGGTTTTTGTCTGCGGCATGGGGGTTGTAGTAGCAGTTATAATTATAGGACGAGACCATGTGAGCCGAGCCAATGCTTTCAGGACTTTCTATTTTAAAAAAAATATTGAAATTCATTTTTTCATTTTATTATTAATTATTTATGTAATATATATGGAGTAAATGTTGTCGTTTAGTGAAATTTGTGGGACCACTAGTGGCTTGAGTAATTTCAGGACCTACGCTCGTGTCTGACAGCTCTTTCGCACGCTCACGCCAGCCGCTCACTTTCACTTCAACCGTATAATCTGTCCTCGTAATCCCCGAATCCGCACCACTTGCTCCGCCTCCACGTGTCCTGATTATTCTGCCGCGTCATCTTTCTTGCCAATTTATCACTCTAAATTTGGAAAATTACGTTTTATTTTCTCCGCATCATCTTATCTATCGTTAATAGGTTGGAAGAATTAGAAGCTGTTATATTTCTTTAATTATAAGAAAATTCGTGAATTGATACAAGAAACAAAGTCAATTTATTATTAGAAAAAGATATTTTTAAAGTAATTAATACATAAAAATTTTCTTTTTTATATTTTTACAAAGAAATTATTTTCGTGATTTAAATCTGTAATCTTATAATTAAAAAAACTCTACCAATTATCTCAAAATTTATAAATAAGTAGCTGTAAAAACTTGTGCCTTTTATAAAACTCCAAGCCATTTTGTTAATCATTGGCTATACAAGAAAGGTGGACGGGCTAGAAACAAGAAAAATGATTTCTTTCACACTGCACATAACCTATAATCTTACATTTATTTTATATTTATAAAATTTATTTAGAATATAGATATAGTAAATTATAGAAATGATATAACATAGGTTAACATGTCTACGAATGGAATGAGCGTAAAACTACTACCATGAAAATATCGTTATCAAATATAAATAATGAAGTTTGTAATGCTGATGAAAGTATAGTGTAAGTGTTTGAAAGATCCAGCTGTGTATACAAACAGAGAATAGCTTTGAATCCATGTTAAGTAGAGGCAGACGGTGTGATTGAAGGGGAAAAGAGAATGGAAATGGGAAATGGGTGCACATGAGTAAGGGTTAGATCATAGACGACAAATAGTGTCAGTCCAACCTGGTTTTGTGAAACTTTATCGTGGGTGATGTGATCGTGTATATTGTAGGTGATGACCCATGGGAACAAGTTGACCAGATTTAAATCGATGAAGAGTATTCGTGGGTATTTACACACTTGCCAACATAGAAACAAAGTAAACTAATCAACTATTGCCTGTTTTACTCCTCCACATGCAAACGGATTAGTCATATAATAAATTCTCAACATAGTCTAATCTCTTTCATAAGCTCTCGAAATATTTATTTTGTACTCAAAGTTGGGAAACACCATTGCATGGACTGTGAAGTTCATCAAAGGCATTTTATTACGCTTCTAATGTTAAATCTGATTTTTCTTAACTTCACGACAACCATCTGTATGATAAAAATTTTACTGAAGTGCAGTAAAATTTAGAGAAATCTAATAATACGTAACTTTACTCTTAATTAGTAGAGAGTCTGTTTTTAAATTAATTCTGAATAAGTCAATCAAAATTTATAAAACTTCATTTTTCTATAATTTCATGCTTGCTGAAAAGTTTCTCTCTTCTACAAACCCAATGGGAATTTTCATCATTGGCCATAGTTAAAATTTTAAGGAATTAAATTGGAAAAGGTCATAGCTATAACAAGAACATGGCAATTATTATGCCAACTAGCTAGCTACCTCAATTTGAGCAGGACGTGGTAGGGAATGAAAATCGGTTTATGACGTATACGTTCGTCTCTTGGGATACTTTTTGTGGAATGGCTCCACCCACAATTAATTACTTTATTCTGTTTTAAATAATGCGCTGAACTTGCACGTTTCCTTGTGTTATATTGTAATGGGTCCATTTCAAATATGACACACTAATTCCTCACCATTCTAACATGTTGTGGACTCAATTTTAAATCAAATCAGAACTAAATTGTATGTCATCCCAA
Source organism: Erythroxylum haughtii (assembly GCA_025504935.2). Classification (NCBI taxonomy): domain Eukaryota; kingdom Viridiplantae; phylum Streptophyta; class Magnoliopsida; order Malpighiales; family Erythroxylaceae; genus Erythroxylum; species Erythroxylum haughtii. Next base: position 671,480 of record JANSVB020000055.1, read on the forward strand.
TATTTTGGTCTGTTTCCACATTCTAAAAGTGCAACCAATAATTAGTAGAAAATTTGTGGTGTGGTTACACTAATTATTAACAGATCACAATTAGTAGTCTAATCAAAAGAGTAAATTAAATTACAAGAGCCGAGCTGGACCAAAATAAGTTAGCCTGGAATTAAAAAAAATGTAGCACGCATGGAGCAAAGAAGAAAAAAACTTTATACGAAGATCATCTGCTTAGGACTCCCAAATCATTGCAAATGCCAAAAGCAATGGTAATCGAAGGTACTCAAGCATAATTCCATTCATATACAGAGATATTTCAGTTAAAGATGATAAAGGTAAAAAATTAGTATTCATTTGTTAAAACTTTTAACACGCACTAATCGCTACCAACCTTAGGTAAATGCAAAACCCAAAACATCTTGGTATTTTGTGTCTTCTTCTTCTTCTTTTGTTTCTCTTCTTTTTATGCATTCCATATAATCAATCATTGATATAGTCCACCTAAAACCGATTTCACGAAAGTGTATAGACTTCATTGATAATAATAAAAATATATCTAAAAAAAGGAATTTCAACTCAGTCACTCTCAAAATTGGATCATTTCGTTTTTTCTATATATGTATAATTTAAATAAAATTAAAATGAATTTGAAAATTAATAAACAGAAAGTTTGCACATTTTTATAATCTTTTACTATTTAATTATTTTTGAATTCTCTATGGTCTAAAATTGTATATTTAATTTTGACAAATAGATATATAACTAAAAAATAAATTATATTTTCTATTAAATTTATCAAATAGAACTCATTATAAAAAAAAAATGCTTCCAAAGTGAGTGGATGAAAAGTCCTATATTTGAATAAAAAACGATAAGTCCTACAAATGAAATAGTTCTCAAGTTACAATAATTATTAGAATAATATTAATTTGAAAAAATTAAAATAAAGTTGACAAATTTCACTTAAATATTCCGAATTTGGGGTAAAAGACATGAAGCTTCTTTATAGTTCAAAAAAAAAATAGAAAATTTTCATATTTTTAAAATTCTAAAAAAATCTTTGTAATTTTTAATTTTTTTAAAAATTCCTTTATCTTAGACTTCAATTAAAAATAACTATGAAATATATGTAGTATAAATATAAAGTATAGATCAATAAGATATTGCTTACGTCTAACTTAACTCTTAAACTTAAACTAATATAACTAAATTCAACTTAAATTAATAGTCTATTTCAAAAATTTAAAGATTACTAGATTAAAAAAATTAAATTATAGAAAAGGCATATGACCTTGTTTGTCAATCAACGGATTGTATTAGTTGTTAGCTGATTCTATCAGCGGTTAACTAACAACGGATTAATATAGTTGATTTGCCCAATAGATAACATTGATTATTTATTTAAAGATATTTGGTAAAATTAATTATTTGATTTTAACTGTTTATGTTTAAAATGATTTACAAGAGCCAACTGAAGAACTTGAGAGATCACTAAAATGTCACTAAAAATAAGTTTAAGAATGAGTTCTGACGGATCACACCAAGAGTTTTTCCTCAAATGTAGCACCGACAAGCTTAATATGAAATTAAGTCTATAAAAATGATATCAATTTAATTTTTAATTTGTGGAAATATAATTTTTTGTTATTTTAATTTCAAAATTTGAAATTATATTTTAATATATTAAATTAAAATAAAATTATTTTGAAAATTTTGTTTATATTAATCTCTTAAAATTTAAACTTAGATAAAAATAATTAATTTAAAATTGACTTATTAAGTTTAGATTAAATTGAATTGAATTAAAGAAAATATACTAGTGATAATAATATTATATACTAAATATTGATATAAAAAGGGACCTAAATATCATGTCTATACAAAATTAATTAAATGTGATATAATTAAAGACAATAAATTTAAAAATATTTAATTTTTGAAAATTTTTATTTAATATTAAATATTTTAAAATTTTAATCTAATGACTAAAATTTTAAAATTTATATAAATTAATTCAAATATATATCTCTATCTTTATCTCCGTCTTTATCTCTTTGAGTAATTTATAATAATTTTTAGATATAATAGGTTTTTTAATTCCTTAATTTCAAGACACCGGAAGAAAACGCTCCTCATAGTAGCATTTTCAAAATCAACAAATTATTCAATCTACCAACTCAAGCAATAGATTACCAAACATAATTTTAAGCAGTTTAATATGATCAATCAGTTCAAAGGTAAAACCTTTCAATCTATCAAAAAATAGCTCATAATTTATTTACAAAACAAGTTATATGTCTTTTGCTTTTCAACTTCTTTAGTATTAAAATTTTTAATTCATAGATGTTTCTTTCATGATATCTCAGTTCTCCAACACGATAAGTTGTCATATACATGTGAATCTTCCATAAAGATGTCAGTATCTTCTAGATATCTATTTGTTATCCATAAATGGGTGGTGTAAGCACGTTATACGATAGCTGCTAGTTTAAAAATCATGCACCAATATGATCAGGGCGGGCGTATTGGTGCGTAGGCAGTTTAGTTGATTAAATTCCGTCCTAACCCAAACATGCTCTACCTTATCTTTCACTTCTATTAGTTTGAGACAACGTTCCAATTTCCCATCGCTTTGGCAATGACACGGCTTAAGGGAATGAATGAATAAATAAATAATCTTAGGAATGTCTTCCCGGGATCAGCCTCGGGAGTCTCAAGTCCTGTACATATAACTGTTGTGAAGTTAATGCAAATACTTAACTGCACCACATGGGTTGCTAAAGGGGACTGTTTTATATATCTATACTCAACTTTTGCCATAGAAAAAGATAGAAAGGTTATATATAAAAAAAAATGATAAAACCGAAAAGGAGGAAAAGATAAAAAGATACATTCTAACGTTCTCATCTTCCTAAATGACTCAAGTTGCTACAGCAAGTAATAATCATGCTTTCTTTTCATCATATTAGGGAAAAGATTTCAACATATGGGCTTTAAAATAATATATATTTGAGTATCAAAAAGATTATGGAATAATGATAAGAAATTCAAATTCTTGAGAGATGGCTTGATGGGCCAGGATCAATCGAGTTAATATTTAGGAGCCACCACGGTTGTATATCCAAGATTGGCAAAGAATCATACAGAAGGGTCAACTTCTATATGGATTACGTGAAAACAGCTGTGGATATACATTATAGAGAGCCTGTGTATAGTTGCAGAAATTGATATCGAGCTTGCAGGAACCAGAAACGGTCCCCTCCTTGAAGACTCAGAAACTTCCAGGATTCACGAGGACATTTGTATGTATGCCAAAGCCATGTGAAGGATGATGATGACTTCTTGACAGCCAGTGACTTCAGGCCGTGAAGATAAATATATATGTGTATATATATGTATATACAATCTAGGGTATGTATACACGTACAAGTGCATTAATTGAAGATATTATTTCACAGGATAGCGTTGTAGTATCATTATCGTCTGATATACGTATACGCTTAATTATGTTAGCGAAAGACAGATATGTACCCTATGGGGCTCGTGGGATGAGTTATTGCACTCAAAAGTGGGGGTGGAGAGGGTGGCAAAGCCTCATGTGCGTTGTCCTACAAGATAAGGGGGAAAAGGGAAAGATCATCAGATAGCATATATGGCTGGTTTTAGATATTCTTTTCTATATATATTTGGATTTTTTTTAACTTTCGGTTTTGTACGAATACAACGCCTATGTAGGTTTTTGATTATTCGAATATAATACATTATTCCTTTTCTACATCAACTATTAGTAAAATCAGTAGTATAAGTTGACTATCCCTTTTGTTGCTCATTATTTTAAAGTTTTTTTTTCTTTTCGAGTTGAACATTTTATCATGTTCTTCATTATTATTGATATGTGTGTTTAATCATACCATTCATTTGTTTTCTTTCAGTACTAGGAAAGGAGTGTTTATTCAGCACAATTGTTTTTAATAGACATGTAATTCAATAGGGTTATCTTAAGCTTTATGTAGCAACTTAAGATCTTAAATTGTCTCTTGAGTCCTTGCAAAATGTAGTAATTAGCTTAATTGATAAAAAGTTAAGACCTGCTCGATCCAAATTCTTTTGAAATCACTTCCCCATTATTAATTTTTTCTAACTTTTTTATATGATTCAATATATTCATGGCTAATATTTCAATTAAATATATAATTTGAAATTAGTGTCTTCCTTATATATTACGTAATTAAATTAGTACTTTAAGAACTGATTTCATCACACAAAAATGAAAAATATTTGCTGGTTGAAAATTTTAATATCTATATACTAGATAATACTAAAATTAAGCTCATGAATGTTAACTCACAAAAAGTGATCGCGGTCATATATGATATCAATGTAAGATAAAACGTGTCTTACATTGATAAAACTAATATTCCACAAATTTGGTTAACTTCGATTGGCTATAAAGCACAATACATATACTAGAAGATTTGTGTCAAGACGGAGGAATTGCTCATTTGTCGGGTGAAATTGGAACTGTGCCCTTTGTCTAGTTTACAAGATATGTACAAAAACTCCTATATAATAAAGAAACAGAGAGTTTAAATTCAAGACTAATCCTGAGCCACCAAGTTATTTGATGACTAAAAGGTAAGGGGATGTCCTCTTGATCCAACCTAGCATGTAGTTGCTGTGGCCCATATGATATTGGCAACTCAAGGTGCGTCAGTCTCGGAGTAAGTATAATTGCCAGTGACTGGTGCTTGCTGTCGCTTGCATTGCAGCCACAGAAACTCCTGAGTTCGATATCAGGACTTGAAAAAAGTGTACATATATATATGCATATGAATGGCACGAGGATATTGTATGACATTTTTAGTTGTAGTAATGCATGATCAACTGATTTGCTTTGTTGGGGGTGGCATGATTGCATGGGGTCTTCATAAGGCCCATCAAACCACAATAGTTCTTTGCACCCTACATCCCATACTGTGCATATGGCTTGCCAACTCATATGGATCATGACTGTTCATGAGCTACCATAGTAAAATCCTTTTCAAATAACCTATAGTATCAACAAATGTTTCATAATTTTAAAATTCCAAGTTTCATACGTACAAACTAATTTGAATGAAATTTACAGTTCACTTATTAGATTTGATCATGACCCCAGTGCATACTCAGGGTCTCGTACTTGATCGATTTATATAGAAGAATTGGGGAGGTGTATGATCCATCACTATCTAATAATTTCTTCCCACATACTTGCAAGCATAGGTACTCTTCCGGACAGACTACCAACGTGTTAAAGCTTTAATCGAAAGCACATTCTGTGGTTTCTTTGTCGTGGAGATGGAAATAAAAGATTAAAACTGTGCGCATCTTCATTCTCCTTGTGCCACCAAAATAAAGAAACAAACAGAAGTCATGATCGACCGTGAAGGAGACTAATGTGCATTGGTTGGTTCTGCATAAATATTAAACGTCAAGTGAAAGGAGGAGTTACCTTTACCATCCCACATTATATCTATCAGGGTTAAATTGCTTTATGGCAGCAGTTGCTAGTTGCTGCCTTGTCTTTTCCTTTACAACAAAAGAGTGCATGTGCTATGAAAGGAAGATGCAGCTTGAACTTATAGTTATAATTGTGCGTAAGTTTTTTATTTGCAAATTGTAAGCTATCCTGTGATAATTAGCTTAAACTTGAAAGTATGATTTGAATGAGTGATAAATTACATCCATTTCAATAAGTTGAGGAAGTTCTTAGTTCTTGAGCTCCCGTTTCCTTAGAATGAAGAGGCGACCCATATCTCTGAACACCATATTCTTTAGTGAATACAGTGGTTGCTTAACTGAAGTACCTAGTTAGCTAGAGATATGGGCCTCAGTTTATACATAACAATAGCTATAGGGTCATAATTATTTGTTTTGTCACCTTATGATCAAGATCTCTCATTGTTTCTTGTCTTTTGCTGAGATAGAGAAAACTATCTTCAAACTTGGCTTGCCTCTCGTGATATGATATGCCTAAATGTATAGTCCTTTAACCGTGTCCTTGTCTGGCTAGGAACATGTAATAAGCTGGCCTGGTGGTGGCAGTATTAGTGGGTGATGAGCTTATATGTGTGGTGCAATTTGGTGGCATTCAGGTCAGGCTATTGGTGGATGGCGTTGGATTGTCATAGCTATACTGCATGGTGGGATCGAAAAGCACATGGCCGCATATGGACTCATTTTTAGTCGCCCCCAACATAGGCTTGTGTTGTGGTGCCCTAGAGTCTGTGGCTTGGTAGGTCCTCCAACCTTGCATTCCCGAACCCATATCCTTTTATTTCACCGGTCATAACTGTCTCTATGTAAGAGCCAACCAACTCCCACTTTGTCCATACGAGCAAGAACAAGTATGAGTGGGATTTCTATAAAAAAAGTGTATATTTTTAAAGTTTATTATGACCTAAACTTGTAAGATAACTGAAACATCAAATTAGGAAGCGAAACTAAATGTTTTATCGTCAATTTGAACATAATGACAATCAATTCGATAGAAATATTTAGTGAATGAGATAAGCTGTTCACTAATACTTTTAGAGTGTCTCCTAACTTTCAGTAGTTTCAGTAAATAGAACTGTTTTCTTTAAAAACTCAAAACTTTTTTATTTAATTATAAATAAAGATTTAACCTTTTAAGAATATACTTAACTCCTTAAATTTAATTTATTAAATAAAAATCAAATCTAAAAAATATATTAATATATCTCTTAGATCTTAAATATGCATAGAATAACTTCCAGAGCTTTCATGATAATAGGTTCTACTATAAGAAAAATCTGAAATACCGACGGAATATTACCAACAGTAAAGAAACTGTCGGTAATTACAGACAGATATATTGTATCGGTCGGTAAAATTGTCCGAAAAATGGAAAAGATAAAATTGAAGTTTGACGACGGAAATTTCCATCAGTACAAGTGTCATCTTTCTGACTCAAAAGTTGAACGTTTTTTATTGTAACAAAACAATGTGGTTTTGGTTTGAAAACCAAAAACGACATCGTTTTGTTCCTATATGGAAAACGTTTTTTAGTGTACCATAACGACAACATCGTTCTGGTACATTACAAAACGTTCAACTTCATAATTCGTTTGTAACTGAAACATAACTACTATCAACAATTATAGACGGATATATTGTATCGGTCGGTAAAATTGTCCGAAAAATAGAAAAGATAAAATTGAAGTTTGGCGACAGAAATTTCCGTTGGTAAAAGCGTCGTCTTCCCATCTCAAAAGTTGAATGTTTTTTATTGTAACAAAACAACGTCGTTTTAGTTTGAAAACCAAAACAATGTGGTTTTGTTCCTGTTGGGAGAACATTTTTTAGTGTACCATAACGACGTCGTTTGGTTTAAAATCAAACGACATCGTTCTGGTACACTACAAAACGTTCAGCTTCATAACCAAACGACATCGTTTGTCACTGAAACATAACTCTTTAAGTTAACCAAAACAACGTCATTTGGTTAACTGAAACGTCTTTAAGTTAACGATGTCGTTTTGGTTTAATTAAAACAGACCCCACCCCTGACCTATCGCGCCTGTTTCCTCTCCTTCTTCCTCCTCTAGCTGTTGCTCCTGCATCCGATGTTGTCTTCCTGTTCTCTGTCGAGCTGCTGCATCTCCAGCGTGAGGAATCATCTTCTCCAGTGGTTTTCGTCAAACTATGGCCGTCTTCTCCGACCTCATCTGTTGTCGATGTGTGGGTATTCATGGATGAATTTTTTTGTAAAATTTGGAGTTAGTTCTTGATGATGGGTTGGTTGCATTGGTTTTGATTGTTATTGTTTGATGGTTTGCTGTCTAAACTACTGTTAATGATGGTAAATAATGAAAAAATGTTATGATTTTGTTAATAGTTAAGGATGAAAATTTTTAAAATACCAAGTGCTCAATGAAATGTATGCATATAACAGTTGATCTTTTTGGAATAGATGCTATATTATTAATCATATTATAAGTTTTTGAACCCATTTGTCAATCTTTTTCAAGCCTACTTAATAGAATTGTGACCCATTATACATTATAATTTAACCTAAGTCATGTATTTTAGTACAATCTTTTATATCATCAATTTAAGAATTGTGATGTGGTATGATAAACGTTGATGAATTAAATTTAACAAACTCTATATTTTTTTCTATTATGTTTTGTTCTTATAATGGAGTAATCTATTTTGAAACCATAACTTCTACGTAATTTTCAACATCTTTAAAAGATATTCTTCGAATTTTATTATTAACAAATCGATGAAATCTTGTTTTTGTTGGTTGAAGCATATAGATGTTATCAATTTATAGTAATTATTTATTGCCCAAAATTCCAACAGTTGGCATTAAAGTAAATTCCATAAGTGCCTGTTTGGATGAGCTTATATCAGTAGAGCTTTTGTTAGTAGAGCTTTTCTGATAAGAGCTTTTCTAAAAAGTCAGTTGACTGTTTGACTGTTAATTGAAAAAGCAACTTTTTAAAAAGAGCTTCATACAGTAAACTGTTTAGCAACATAAAAGTAAAAAGTACTTTTATTAATTTTAATTATATTTTATTTTGTAATAAAAATTATTTATGTATATAAATAATATTTAAAGTATATTAAATAATATACAAAGCACAATATACTATAAGATGATGATTAATATAATAAATGATCTAAGATAAAAATATACTAAAGCTACTTAAAGATTGATCTATTAATCAAAATGTCATATATTCCTAAATCTATCAATGGTTTGTTTGAATGATCGGTGATGTAATTTTGAATCCTATCATATTATCTACGTTTAAATCTTACTTGAGAAATAAAATACATTGCATTCATATTTGTTCAAAGAATGAAGTTTAGAGTAAATAATTCTCCATGTAAGGATGGTGACTGTGTCTCAAGTGAAAAAAAAAGAGAAAAAAAAGCCAAGTAAATTTTCGTGAAGGGATGGTAAAGAGGGAACAGAACTGAAAATATGAATGATATGAATCAAGCTCATAAGCAAGAAAGCACTTGTGATATGCAACACCAAGATCTCATCTTTACTCTGACCTAAATAGTTGGATCAGTAAGGTCATGTTATAACCATTATAATTAAAAGTGAAGATTCTTCTCAAAGCGAAAAACTAAAAAGCAATTTGTATGGCTATTGATAGTCTGTCAAAGGTTGGTTAAGCCCAAAAATATTCCTCACCTTATAAATTATGGAATACATTTTATCAGTAGCAAATGTCCTTAAAATTTTTGTCCTAATCCTTAGTATATCTCCATTTTGATTCACAAGCTTAACAGCCACAAAGTCTACCAGAACTAACCAATTATGCATTTCTGATGGGTGTAACCAACTCAGATTGCCTGAATTCAGTATGGACATTACTATACTCCACATAAAAATCATTCAAGATTTATGAACCAAAAGGATTCCATAATGCAAATTTGGAGTGTTATTTGGCAAAAGATTAAACTCACCTTAACACAAACCTTAACTAGAATAAACACATTGAATACATAATTCACTAGCAAGGAAATGGTGCTAAAAGGAACTAACAACAGCTCAAAATCTCAGTTTCCATTTTCCAGGTTTATGAAACTACCACCAATTAAATTCTCTGATCTCAGCTTATCCAACGATAACTCTGTCCAACATACTAAACACACGAAACTTAAAACTGTATAACCAGTTGAAATTGCTAAATAACTCACACCCATCGAAAAAAGGAAGAGCCTTTTTGACAAAACCTAGTTCCCAGATTTTCATATGGACTACGTCAACATAGCCCCATCCTCTAAAGTGCAGTTGGTAACAATCCCAAATGAGTATAACTACTGTTGAAAGCCAACAAAACAAATTATCTACAACACCAAATTACAAAACCACGAACACCTGCAAAACACTGGGAAAAAGAAAGTGATTAGTCATTAATGAAACAAAAGTAAATGACGCCAATCAAATAAGATGAATTTACCCGCTTCTATGAGCCAAAACAATAGACAAAAATCAGAATAGGGCACAAGAATCCCCAAAATTCAAACCCTAAATCTAAAGAATAAATTGATGATAACAGAAGGAAGAGTTAACTGCTATGAATATCTAGCTTAATCCAAATTGTTAAAAAGAAATGCAATCCAAATTTAGATTCAAGATCTAGAAATGGAAAACAAAACGAAAAAATTTGCGTGTTCAAGGAATTTGGAACCAAATCATTCTAGATACGTTGTGAGAGAGGATGAGTCGTGTGTGAGTGAATAGAGAAGAAAACCAAAGAAAGAAAAGACGTAAAATTTGTTATATACGTATGTGACGCGAGTTCATCTACCCGAAGAAGCTGAAATTTTGAATTTTTCTGAAAAGCTCCAAATTTTAGCTTATAAAAAAGCTATATTTTGGCTTTTAAAAAAGCTATTTCTACTTAAAAGTGCTTTTGAAATTTTCAGTCAAACACTCATTTTTTCTTTAAAATAGCTTTTACGGTAGAAAAAAGTGCTTTTGGACCTTCCAAAAGCTGAAACAAACAGATGCTAAATCTCTATCAAGTTTTTTCCTAAGGGACCGTGCAGAAGTGTCAAGGAATTCTAAAGCTGTGGTTAGTACTCATCTTATGGGTCCGAACCTTTGTGATGTTATAGTACATCGAATCATAATTACCAGTTATGAAAAAGAAGAAAATGCATGCCTTTAAACAGAGACTCCACACCTAGGCAGCTCCACCAATGTAGGGTAAAAGAAATCCCTTGACAATTCAACCCTAAATAGGAAGACCAATGATCAAGAAGAAGAAGAAGAAGCATGATTCAAGATAGAAATTCTATACCTCGGTAGAAATCACTGACACGGAGATGAAGAAGACACTCGATGGCTCTACCCTAATTTGTAAGCTTATGGAGTCCCTTTAGATGGGAGGGATTTCTTTACCCTCTAAAGTAAAATCACCGTATGTGATTGTTAAAGATTTTGTTTACTTCTAGGCTTACTTCATTGTCGTTTAAGTATTAGTTTGTATCAGTGCTTATCACCGTATCATTTGGTTGTTTCATGGATATTATAATGTTGTTGTTTTAGCTTATCCTAGATGTAGGAGAAGCACGATCATGTATCTTTATATCTCATTTATTTCAAAAAAATTTAATTAAAAAAAGATTTCTTCCTAATAGACCAACTTCTTACCTATTTGATGCTCTAAGTGAAGCGAGCTACTCTGTACCTAAGGTCTTTAAAGATTGCAATATATGGGCCATTATTTAAGTTAACATTCCCAATTTATCTTGCACCGTATCCCATTTAGCTTTATAAGACTATAGGTGATATTAAAGTCCCCAAAGCCAATCTAAAGTTCATTCATGGTTAAGCTTAAAGAGTTGAGATCCTTTCAAAATGATCTCTTTTGGAATTTATGGTTAGCTACATAAATTAAAGTGACCATAAATAGACCTAGGTCCTGATCTATATTAATGAATAGGTTTGCAAGTTTCTAGAGATGAGTGGGTGGAGAACCCTGATTTTATCTTAGTTATAGATAACAACAATTCTTCCATTGTAATTTGTATATGATTTTTAATATCACTCCCATTTTTCTTAATCATCCAAAGATAGTTGTTTAGTTTATCCTTATTAATAGTTGTTTAGTTTATCCTTGTTAATTCTCATCTCTAGTAAACCTATTAAGAGAGGCTTTTTACATAACAAAAAATGACTGATTTATTTCTTTTCAGGATAATTCATACCTTTACATTTCAAGCAATAATCATTGAGTAGAGAAAAAGGTGTAAGGCCCCTTCCTCTTTGACTTTGTGTCATGTTTCTTCTTTGATTTGACTATAGTTTTCATCTCATGCTCATTAAACATATTAATTATACGTTCTAAGCATGTAGCTTCAGACAAGATTTTGGGGGAATACTCCGCTGAGCCCTTCTAAGGCCAAATTAGGATACCTTTAGCTTAAGCTACTCCGATTGAGTTTTTTCTTTTAATGTTAGAACATTATATACTACGTGTATTTTTTCTTTTAGGAAAAATTAGGATATGTCTCCCTTTCTACTGACTCTTTAAGATATCCAATCATCTCTTAATGATTGTTAACAAAAAGTTTAAGCACTTCAACTTCTTTATGAGATGAGTTTAGACAAACCTCATTGTCACTAAAATGAGCTTGATATGTTACTGCATCAGCTGTTTGTAGAATTTTACCCATAAGTTTCTATAATTTGTTTTCCTATTAGGAAGGAGGTCTTTTTTTTATAGGATAGTATGATTTCTTACTCTCCCAATCTACCTTCCTTTGTTGGCCTCATCAATTTGAGTGAATTAAGGAGCCTCTTCTCCTTTTTCCACTTCTATGCTTAACCTATACAATGAATTTTCACTTTGTTCTTATCCATGCATAATGGTTTATCTATGGAGCTAGCCAGATAGCTCCGACCTATTATAGACCAATATTCAAAAGGAATATTGAAAAAATTGACCCATATAAGGATATTCTTCATACAATATTTATTCGTGGTCATCCCATTTTTACATTTTTGGATCAAGAGTGGCTTACCTTGAATATGTCAAAGACCCTACTCTATAACTCTCTACATACTTGCCTTATTCAAGAACTTGAATAAGAAGAAATCATCCTCATTGATTAGCATTTTCTCTGGGCCATTCTTATTTAAGTTGTTCTCAACCTATTTTTGAAACCAAGAAAAAAGAAGTCTCCTATATGTGAAGTACCCCACTAGCATGGAGTTCTAACTGCTAACTCCAGCTTTCATGACTTCTAATAGAAGTGAAACCATTGTTATATCTCCAATCGTATTGCTTAGATAGTACTCTCGTTTCTTATGGGGCAAATAATCTCCAATAACATGTTTCTAAGAGTGTCTCAAGTTATCAACACAAGTTTGATACAATTCTTATAATACTTCAAACTACTAGGCATACCAGCAAAAGCTAGTAAGGGAGAAAGGATAAGAGCACTCTCTTTGGTAGCAATAAAATTCGAAACAAGAGGGGCTTTGAAGGAGTGGAGTGGTGAGAACAAGCTAGAGGACGAAGAGGGAGGTTAAGGGAGGTCATGTGAGGGTAGCAGTTAGTGAGGAAGGGGAGGCTCAACAAGCTTTATGATTGAATTCATTACCGAAAAGGAAAAGAACCCCAATTTTAATATTATCATAATTATGATAGTCAAATTACACATATTTATTGTTCTTAAATATTTTTAGTTGTAATTTTACCAGGATAAGATATTCACAAAATAATTAAAAATAGTATATTTATGTATCTTTTTTTAAAAAATTAATTATACTCATAAACTAAAGCACAAATATTAAATGAATATGTATTAAAGAATAAATTTATTAATTGACCTATTATTAAGGATTTCGTGTAAAATATTACTCTTGTAGATATAAAAATCTGCATTATGATGAATGTATAAATAATCTTTAGAATTTAAATTACCAAAATATCATCTATAAGAATTATTATATAATGGTGTTACTTGTAACTTAGTTTCTTTAGAATAACCCTGATTGGTAAAAGTTGAACATATGATAAATTGTATAAATACAATTGAATAAGTCAATAAAGATTTTGTTACTTAGAATAATTAAAAAAATGATATATTGATCTTAACTAGTATTGGACTTGAGAATTTTTTATATTTAGAATAGATTTAGATTTGAAAATATTATTTCCAATACTAATTTATAGTAACAAACATGTTTAGATTCTATATAAAATATTCATTCATTCTAAACTTATGTTTAATTGAAGTAATGGAGGATGAAATAGTTTAATTAGGCAATATGATCATATAAATTAGTCAAATCACTTTCATATACTTAATACTTGAGTGGCCGTGATATTTTATTAAACTATTTTAAAAGTAAATAAAGATAAAATTTATTTTATTTAGTTTTAATCATTAATTAGGATTACAATTGTATTCATTTTTTCAACATATTAAAAATATAACGGTCATAACTATAAATTATTGAAGAGAAAATATAATTAAAATTAAGTTGAATTTAATTATAAAATTTAAGATAGTTTAAAGTTTAAATATGAAACATCAAAAACCATTGAAGTTAAACTCCAGTTATAAAATTAAAATTAGATTATAACTATAATTTAGAATTAGACCTATACAAAGTTTTAGGCCTTAATTTACAAAAAAACAAGGAACTACACTAAGAGAATTAGTACCCTCTTCAAATTTCTCTCTAATTGGAAGATTCAATTAGAAATTAAACACTTAAGTAATCATGGTCTTTATATCCAGAGATGATCGATGAAGAGTTGTATAGATAACCAACAAAATAGGTTAACCTTATGTCTGTAATTCTTAATCCTTATTTCAAGTTATTTACCATATATAAGAAAATATAAGAATGCTTGTGATATGATTATTGTTGATTTCTATATTAATTGGTCATTTAGGATTATTGCCGATCCCATTGAGTAGATATGTAAGGTAAAAACAGAATCCTCAAAAAGATATCTCGTTGTCTGGCCGGAGTGTAGAAGCGCTTGAGGTGAGCGGTTCCACCTTTTTAGTGCAACCTTTTGAGTGCAAGAATCCCTCGAAGAGAATATTGCATTGTAAAACAAAGATACCTCTGGTGGGGATTCGGTTGGCACATCTCTTCCACGAAAAGTAGGGCATATTTCATTACCACTGTTCATCCGGCCACTGTTGTTCATTTCTCCGGTTCCGTTGTTGCATCGCGGACCCTCGTCACACCCCTTTACGCCAGATGCAACAGGTTCCCTCCCACCAGACCGACATTCGGTCTGACCCCTCGGGACCTACAGCCAAGAAAGTTCGCCTTTGGGAGCGTGAGGAAGATCCGCCTCCCCCATTACCTGCTCCTTCACAACAAGTTCCCAGCTACAGCGCAGCAGTCACGGGAAACGCTACCTCCGATTCCTCCCCTCCAGCCTGGCCTGCCGAGAGCCCAGTTGAACTAGAGGATGGCGACATTACCGTCGTTCCAGGGACCTTCAGACAGGGCATTGAACTTTCCCCAGCTTTCCAAAACAGACTCAATCACCACTGGGAACAGGCAATAATCGTTAAACTCATGGGAAGGCCAATCAGCTATACCACGTTAAAGACGCGCCTTACCTCCATGTGGAAACTTGCGGGGCCGATGAAGATCGTGGATTTGGACAATGAATTCTTCATGATCAACTTCCTCGACCCTGAAGATTATGACTACGTCATAACCCAAGGACCCTGGGTCATTCTGGGCCATGCTCTTTCAGTTCAACCGTGGCGCCCCTCCTTCCGCTCCTCTTCCGGCCACGTTTCCCATGTTATCGCCTGGGTGCGCTTCCCCGAGCTACCGGTGGCGCGGTATCACCCAGCTGTTCTTCACGCCCTGGGTAACCTAGTCGGGCGCACCGTCAAGATTGACCCGAACACCCTCAACTCTCAACGGGGACGCTTCGCGAGAGTGGCGATCGACATCGACCTAAGCCAGCCCCTTCGTTCCATCGTGGAATTAGACGGGGAACCGCTCAAAGTCGCGTATGAGGGCCTCCCCCAAATCTGCTTCAGCTGCGGCCGCGTGGGACATAACATCGATGGCTGCCCTACTCCGCCCACTTCCCATCCTCCGCCCACGCCTTCCTCTTCGACTGACCCCTCCGCTGTTTCTCTCCCTGCAAATCCCCAAGAATCGTCCCCTTCGGGCACCGCTCAGACGGTGTACGACCCCTGGCTCCAAGTCCAACGCAGGGGCCGCCGTACACC
>JANSVB020000056.1:93155-105043 GCA_025504935.2 Erythroxylum haughtii
GGACAATACTGATTAAGGTTGGATGCCGCGGTATAACCCGCAAACACACGCCGCGGTATAACCCGCAAACACCTACGAGTAGGGTGTGGGGTCCAACAGGAGACATGTTTTAGAATGAATGACTCTAAAAAATTAGAGTGAAATGTGTGATTATTGGGCCTTTGAGAATGTTAAGGTTTGTCTTCTTTCTCTTCATATTTGCTTCCATTAGTTTTGTTTTTGCATTGAATGACTGTTTATTCTCTTTATTTAGAAAAAGTATGAGAAAGTCAAGATTAACAGGGTAAAAATGAAAACTCCTCACAACATCGCTCCAAATAATTTGTTGTTTGTAAGTGTAATGTTTAGAAGTTATTATTTTATTAGTTAATACAATATAATATATTATGTTCCTTTTTTTTAATTCATATAACGGAGCCAGACTCAACTCTATGGACAAGAGTGTGATAAGATCACACTCTATAAGCTGACACACTAAAAGGAAGGTGAACGTTGGACGTCTGAAGAAGCGCAAAATAATTATGTAAGTATAAAAATTTTGATTCTAAATTTTATTTATTTATGTAATACTAAGTCGTAATATTTGAATTACACCTCGATTTTGTATTTTAAATTATAGGACAAGATGCAGGAATTGTGTAGAGATCATTGTCTAACGGGAATGAGCCTGATGTGGATGAAATTTGCAACAATATCCTTGATACAAGATCAAGGTATATCAAATTTCTTGGGCATAACTCTAAGTCAATTGATTGATCATCGTCATGACCATCATATGTAACGATACTTCAAGAGAAGAATCAGTATCTTAAAACTAAGTTATAATGTAATGAAGAAAAGTTAGATCGCACTGAAGAAAAATTATAACGTAATGAGCAAAAATTAGATCTTACTAAAAGAGAGTTGACCAAACTAAAAAAAATAGTCAAACAAATACTTCGGTCACAGTATATTAGTAGTAGTGACGATGACAAGTCTTAATTTGTCGATAAATTTTTTCTTAAGTTTTGTAATTTACATTTAATTATAAAATGTATTTCATTTTTAATTATGAAATATTTTTATTTTATTTTATTTTATTATTATTTAAACAATATGCCACCAACAATAATTACAAAATGTGACTAAATTATAATTCAAACCATGTAAAAAACAATAACACGAACTAAAAATATTGTTCATAATTATAATTAAATATTAAATTGGTAATAGGGAAGTTAAATTAAAAATAAATATTCGTCACTAAAAGTTTTTAGTTACAAATATAAAATTGTCAGCAAATCTTTTTATCTACACTTTCCAAAACGTCTCTAATAACATTTAGCTATGCTTTAATTTTTGTGGCTAAACATATTTTGCTACGAAACTAAATCATCAGTAAACATTATTATCTACGCCTACGTTAACGAAGCTAATTACCTTTACCTACCAAAATTAAATGTGGCAATAAGTGATCTATTTCTCCTCTCGTCACCTATTCTTATTAGAGACGAAGCAATTGTAGCAAAATCTTTTCGGCGACAATTCCTTTAAAACGTTGTAGATAATTTTTTGCTACCGGACTTTTGCAATCATTTGTTCGACAATTTTGTTTCGTCACTAAATGCTTTTTGCGACAGTTTTGTTTCTTTCAACGACGTTATATTTCATCGCCAATACCCTTCTTTGTTGTAGTGATCAACATTTTTCCGTCCATTAGTGATACAATCACATAAGCAAAGTGAAGCTGGGCGATGTTAGATTTATGTGAACGTTTTAATTTCCTGTCACAATGTGCTTCTGCTTCAAGACATGGTGCTGCAGCTAATGAAATTGTTGTTGGCATCTAATTCTTTGGTCATGCTCAGTAGCTGACCTGGATTGATACAAGTGAGAGGGAAATATGAAAAATACCAACTAATAATCTACTCACTGAAAGGAAAAATGATAAAAATGAAAGCTCCATCTCAACGGTCATCTTTTCCATTTCATAAAGGCATCAATTGGAAAATGCAGGGAGGGAGTATAGTATTGGCATGTCAGCTTGTATTTCCTTATCAAGCAACACTAAACTCACCTCTCTAAAGGTAAGCAAGCACTACCTACTTTTCCTTTCTTTGCTTTTCCTTTTCCTTCAAGCACGTTTCTCTCTACATGATCCAGGTTGTTGGAAGATGTTTCAGTTGAGTATTGTACTAATCTACCTTCACTTGCTCACTACGTACTCCATCAGATGATTCCCTATTATTTACACTTACCACTATTTTTGCTCATCTTTAGCATACCTTTTTGTTTTCCCGAGCAGGAATACCAAGTTGAGTTTGTCGTTAGCTTCCCTTTAATATTTTCCAGGTGATCAGTGACATCAGGGTATCGATCTCTTTCTTCAATGTTCTAATCGAACTTTGCTATCCACCGATTATCTGTTTCGAATAGTACAGCATATATAAAACTTCAAAGGGAGGTGACAGTAAAACTAGGAAAAGACATTATGCCTTTCGGCCTGGTCTCTGCATGGAACAAGCGCCGGAGAAGCAAGTCCCAAGATCAGGCAGACCCTTGTATGTTCTCATACTCCCCCTTTTCATCTTCATTGTCTGCCTAAATTTTCTCGTAACTATGTCCTCTGAATCTGTTTCCCAGGGGTCTATAAACCTGTTGAATTTTGGCAACTAGAAGAAGATCAAACTCCCCAACCTACAAAAAGACTTCATGGATCATCAGTTTACACACTCAAGGAAATGGAAGAGGCAACCTGCTCTTTTAGCGATGATAATCTACTTGGAAAAGGGGGGTTTGGTCGGGTTTACCGAGGCACACTACGATCAGGAGAGGTAAAGCTCAAATGGAATGTTTTCAACAACCTAACAAAATTGTAATTCAAACGAGACTTGTTTCTTAAGCCAAACAATTACTTTAGTCTAAAATCCTGCTATCTTCGTGGAATTCTATTTACATTAAAGACACTCAACCCAAATTTACGACATAAGGAATATAAGAGTTGATAATTTCTAAGAATGAGATATTAACTTGGTTGTTCCGCAATCTGCAAGGTTGTAGCGATCAAGAAGATGGAGTTGCCACCATTTAAAGAAGCTGAAGGGGAGAGAGAATTTCGAGTTGAGGTTGATATCTTAAGCAGACTTGACCACCCAAATCTGGTGTCTTTGATAGGATATTGTGCTGATGGCAAGCACAGGTTTCTTGTCTATGAGTACCTGCCAAACGGGAATCTGCAAGACCACTTAAATGGTTAGTATTCATCAAAAGTTCTTATTCAACTTGACATACAGTATATAATCGAAATTAAGTTATATGGAACTACTACTATCTAGGAATTCGAGAAGCTAAAATGCATTGGCCTTTGAGGCTCAAAGTGGCACTAGGAGCAGCAAGGGGACTGGCTTATCTCCATTCAAGTTCTTCTGTTGGGATACCAATAGTCCACAGAGATTTTAAATCCACCAATGTTCTATTAAGTGAAAAGTTTGAAGCCAAGGTAAGTAAACCAGCTGTTATCACCATACTAGTTCAACTCTTCAGATCCTTCAACCAATTTGAATACCAGTTCTTGTTATTCAACATAGTTGCTAAATTTTCTTTCACGTTGTTTTATAGATATCAGATTTTGGGCTTGCCAAGCTGATGCCAGAGGGACAGGAAACATTCGTGACCGCCAGAGTTCTAGGCACCTTTGGCTATTTTGATCCTGAGTATACTTCGGTATGCACAATGAGTTCCTTTTGTAAACTGCTAACTTTCACTATTAATACTCCCGATATCTGCTGCACTTAAGGTCATTTTGTCTCCTTAGCAGACAGGGAAACTCACTTTACAGAGTGATGTTTATGCTTTTGGAGTGGTTCTGCTTGAGCTTCTCACAGGACGTAGAGCTGTGGACTTAAACCAGGGACCAATGGATCAAAACCTTGTACTCCAGGTACGAAAACTTCTAATTGAAGTTTTAAGTTCCAATCAGAAAATTGACATTGAAGCTGGCTGGAATGAATGGGTCTTTGTTGTCTTCAGGTTAAGCATCTCTTAAACGACAAGAAGAAATTACGTAAGGTTATAGATCCAGACTTGCGTCGGACTTCATACACAATGGAGTCTATAGCCATGTTTGCAAACTTGGCATCACGTTGTGTTCGAGGGGAGAGCACGGAGAGACCATCCATGGTTGAATGCATAAAAGAGCTACAATTAATCATCATCACAAATTCAAAATCTCTGGGCATGGGTATGCATAGCTTCAAATTGATGTAGTATGTGGCCAATGCTTTAACAACATTGACATTCTGTAGCTATATGTGTACAGTATAGCCAACAGCCCCAACTGAACGACATCAAGAAGAGGGTAATATTACAGTACAATCTGAAGCTGTCAAAATGGACGGCCAATAGAAAGAAAGAAAAAAGGAAACCTTTGACTAGAATGTTTACTTTTGTCTATCATCAACATCTTCTTTGTATGATTATCTTTTCTTTTGTCCTGTGAATTGATTCAGCTCTTTATGTAAATTACTTGCATTATTGATTTCCCATAACTGAGGTCTCACCGAAAAGAAAAAAAAGCTGTTTCTTTTCTTTGTTATTCTTGTAGCAACCGACTAATAATTTCATGTCCCTTATCTAATAAATGCTTTTTCTTTTGAAAGTTCAAGTAATATTTGTAAAGCTTTGAGCCTAACGGGAGACATTGATAGCCACAAGCAACTAGAACTAGGCTACCACAACCTGGACCAGAATATGTAGATCAGGGAACACTAAATAAGCATTTAATATAGCATTCATTATATCGTAATGAAATGAGTGAAATACAAGAACACAGAGACAGAGGGAGAGAAGCTGTCCAGAAATCTAACATCTAAACAACTGAGATTTCAATAGAATGAAAAGGAAGTTTCATGTATCAATCTCTAAGGCGGATCAAGTATTTATGATAATGCAAAACCAGTAGGATTATGGTACTTGAAAGGAAAAATACGATTGTTTATTGAATGCAAACAAACTAATATAGAGAGTATCGGAGAATCTCACAGACAACTACACCAGTAACAAAAGACATTTCGAGCTGCCTAAACTTCAAGAATATATTTAAAAATAGAAAGATTGCACACCCTAATGACAATTACTATAGACCTATTTATAGACTTGACTCTTAAAGACCTAACTGTAGATAATAATAAATCCTAATTGTAGATAACAACAAGTAATCCACTTCTACTGAAAATCGGAAACTACCATCTCTTCCTATTTTTCCTCTAATAATTGCCAACTAATTTTCTGCTCTTGACTTTGTCTTCTTGCGAAAGTATGTCTTTAGTGGTCTATCAGTATCCCTACTTTGGAAAGTCACCTTGTCCTCAAGGTGAAAATAGGGATATTGTTGTTGTAATAGGTCATATGATTCTCAACTGGCATCTTCAGAATAATGGTTTTGCCATAAGATGAGCAATTCCATATTTAATTCATCACCATGCTTAATCCAACAGTGCGCCCACACTTTTTGAGGTTCTACATCAAACTCCCAATTGGAATTCAAAGATAATGGAGCTGGTGGATTGGTGGAGAGTTGTCCCTTAGTTTCTTTAAGTAATGAGACATGAAAAATAGGATGCACCTTAGCATTAGCAGGGAGCTTTAGTTCATACGCTACTGGACCCCAATGTTTGAGAATCTTATAAGGGCCAAAAAAATCAAGACGAAAGCTTCTCATTTATAGGCCTAGCTAAAGAATGTTGCCTATATGGTTGGACTCGTAACAAGACAACATCACCAATTTCAAATGATTTTTTTTCTACAATTCTTATCTGCATATGCCTTCATCTAATTTTGGGCTTTGAGTAAATTGTCTTTTAAAACTTGTAATATAGCATCCCTTTCAACAATTTGTTCTTCCAATGCTACTATATGAGTATCGCCGCGACAATACTTGTAAGGTGGGAGGTCATGACCATACACAATATGGCTTGGAGTAGTGTTTGTCTCCGTATGGAAATTAGTGTTGAATGAAAATTCTGCCCAACACAAGAAACGACTCCAAATCTTCGGCTTCTTATTTGCAAAGCATCTGAAATAAGCCTCCAAGTAACAATTTACAACTTTCGTTTGTCCATCTGATTGCGGGTGGTAAGTTATCCCCCATTCGTAGTCTTGTCTGATTAAGCTTAAGAATTTTTGTCCGAAAGGAACTGGTGAGCAATCTGTCCCAATCTGATAGTACGCTTCTTAGAAAACCATGTAATCAGACAATTTCTGTACAAAACACATTAGCAACTATTTTTACATAATATGGGTGAGTTAGTGCCACAAAATGGGCATATTTAGATAATCGATCTACCACAACAAAAAGAGTATCATATCTATTGGATTTCGGCAATCCATTAATGAAATCCAGCGAGATGTCTTCCCATACCCTCTGTGATTGGCAGTGGTTGAAGCAAGCCCGCAGGAGATAATGTCTCATACTTGTTTTGTAGACATACGAAGCAATTTTGAACATAATGTTTAACATAGTTCTGCATATTTGGCCAAAACATACCAGCAGAAAGCCTCTTGATTGTTTTAAGAAATCCTCCATGTCCACCATAAGGGGTATCATGTGCTTCAACCATAAGCTTTTCCCTTAAAGGCAAGTCAGTTGGGATGACAAGCTTTTCTTGAAAATAAAGGTGTGCATTCCAGCTAGAATAATCAGGAACAAATGTAGGATCTTTCTGTAATTGCTCTATAATTTTTGTAGTCACGAGGTCTCGTTGTAGGAGTGTCTGGAGCTTATAAAATTCTATTGAAAAAGGAACTGATAATTACAAAAAATGAGGTCGATGGGATGGAGAGTTTGCCACAATATTTTCCTTTCCAACTCGATATATGATGGTAAAATCAAAGGGCAGAAGTTTGATTAAAAGTCGTTGTTGTTCATTAGTAGCAATCTTCTGCTCCAATAAAAACTTCAAATTGCAATGATCAGTCTTTACAAAGAAATGCCTCCCTAGAAGATAATGCTTCCATTTTTGCAAAGAAAGCACTGGTGCAAGTAACTCCCTATCATATGCATATTTAAATCTATTTGAGAAAGAAAATCGCTTATTAGAAAAAGCAATCGAGTGGCCCTTTTGTGATAAAACAGCTCCTACACCTTGTGATGAAGCGTCATATTCAACAGTAAATGATTGGGAAAATTTTGGAAGCTTTAAAATAGTTACAGTTGTGAGTAACTGTTTGAGTTTAGAGAAAGCTTCAGTAACCACCAAATTCTACCTCAAAGAATCTTTCTTGGTCAGCTCGGTTAAAGGAAGAGCTAGAATTCCATAAACCTTGGACAAATTGACGGTAGTAACTGGTGAGTCCTATGAATCATTTCAACTACTTAACATTTTGGGGTTATGGCCAGTCGGCAAATGATTTGATCTTGTCTGGATCTTCCTTGACTCTTTGATTAGAAATGAAATGACCGAGAACTTCAATGCTTGGCACGCAGGTCGGCACAAGGAAGGCGTGTTGATGAGGGAATAAGGAGAAGTCTTACAAGTTGGCAAGCAAAACCCAAGGAACTTGCGAAATAGGTGAGGGATGCGGGAAGTATCGACTTAGATCTTGAGAGTAGGCAAGATTCGATACGTGTAAGCACGTGTAGGTGTGCATTTACAGAAATCTTTGATGAGATGTGAGATTTGGATGTGAGGGCACGCAGAGTTGAAAAACTAAGTCATGCGACACCCGAGGGTGTATGAGAAGGTGCAAAGGTATGCGAGAGACCCTACAAGGAAGTGCGAAAACATGTGAGTGCGACGAGGCACTTAAGCATTTAACTTCGACGAGACAAGTCCAAGGTTTATAACGTGTGCGAGATTTTATACTAACTCGGATTGTAACTAATACTTAGTCATGGAGCGACGAAACTGCACTATGAGTGAGCTTGATCATGGAAGACAGACTTGTTCATGGGTGTACATTGATGGACTTATGTGCAGATAAGTTATGGTGAAGACACATCAGCAGTGACGTGGCAACTGTGGATAATGTGGTATATGATGACGTGGCAGGAAAGATCACAGTGGATGAACATCATCTTTAAGAGATGAAGATCACATGGAAGGATCATCTGGACATAAAGGAAATCTTCGTGGTTAAGGATCATCATTCCTAGATAGGGTAATCTTGTAAATGTGATGTAATTTAATCTTATTAGATAGGATAAAATTGTGATCTTAGTTAGTAGAGTTCTGTTAAGAATCTTAGTCATCTAGAGAAGCTTATATATAGCTCATTAGAGTTAAAACCTATTGAGTATTCACTATTGGAGAGTAATCACTTACATGAGAGAGCTTTGAGAGAGTTGAGAGCTTTTGGGGGAGTTCTCATTGTAAGGGCTTCGAGTAGAGAATTCCTTGTAAGGGCTTCGAGTAAGAAGTTCCTTATGTCTTTTTTTAACATTTTGTCAGAGTTAATGAAAGAGTAGCTTCGGCTATATTTAAAATCTCTTGTTGCTTTCTTTACTCTATTTTATACTTGTGTTCTTTATGTGTGTGAGAGAAACACTTTAAACACTTATGTGTACGTGAGGTGTTCGAGGGCTAACAGAATTATTCGATGACATTCATGTGAGAAGGCTAAATCTTGCTTAAACAAACTTAAGTGGGATTGCTGCACAAAGGTGGCTGCGACTTATGGTAAAAGTTCAAGTCCAAAGCAGACCTTTATGATAGTTGGTATCAAAGCCAAACTAGAGTGATGGGTGGTGGAAGTAATCTAACAGAAAAGGTTACTATAATAGAGGCGATTCTTGAGTCTCTAGCCCCAACAGGCGAGGGAGTAGTTCCTTTGTTGGAACGTATAGCAGCCTTGGAGAGGGAGCTTCAACCTATTATGAGAGCGCTCGAAGAACAGGTGAAAACTCGTGAGGAGATGAGCTATGATCTGTTAGAGCTCAAACGTGTGATGGCAAAGCACGAAACGGGTGTCTGAGTGGAAAACACTATGGTGAAAGTGCGAGAGCCAC
Source organism: Erythroxylum haughtii (assembly GCA_025504935.2). Lineage (NCBI taxonomy): Eukaryota > Viridiplantae > Streptophyta > Magnoliopsida > Malpighiales > Erythroxylaceae > Erythroxylum > Erythroxylum haughtii. The sequence goes on from JANSVB020000056.1 coordinate 102,139, forward strand.
AAGTTTTCGATAGAAAAAAAAGTGCCAAGGAGCTCGACTGTGAGACATGGAGCAGTACTTTACAGTGTTAAAGGTGGTAGACTCGGAGAAGGTGTTGATCAACCAATGTACCTAGTGGATGATGTGAAGCTGTGGTAGAGAACAAAAACCTCCAGCAACATCAGTGCAAGTAAACCTCCCATTGACACTTGGGAGAAGATAAATAAGGAGCTAACGGATTAGTTTCTACCCAACAACACTTCATGGCTCACAAGAGAAGCTTTGAAGGGTTTGAAACAATACGACTTGTTGAGGGAGTATGTGAGGAAGTTCACATCGATAATGTTGGACATGTGAAACATGTCAGAGGAAGACAAGTTGTTTAACTTCATTAGCGGCTTGCAAGGTTGGGCACAAATGGAGCTTCAAAGGCAAAATGTGAAGGATCTCCCTAGCATAATAGTGACGGCAGATGCCTTGGTGGATCTTCAATTTTTACCACTAATTCGACCCAACAGAGAGGGAAAGAAAAATGGTAGAACCTGGAATGGAAAGGAGAAAGGCAAAGAGAAGGTGGGAGAATCTTCTCAACATAAGAAGAAGTAATCGAAGGGACAGGTTGCATGCTTCATCTATGAGGGGCCACATTTTGCTCAAGAATGCTCGAAGATGAAGAAGGGCGAGAAGTAGAAGAACTCCTTAGTCGGGAAGGACAAAGAAGGGAGCGATGACGATGACTTGGGAGAAAGAGCCATCAATAACATTGCCTATATAAATTTCATGGGTCTCATGGAGGAGGATTCGAGCAAGACCAAACTCGACGGAAAGAGGAGGCGGCACATGGGAAAGGTGCCAATAAAAGAGAAGACTTGCTCTAGTCTTTGATAGTTGACGAAGGAGTCTTCGAGGAAACTGCTCGTGGAAGAGTTCCCACAAATTATTTCGACGAGGGCGTCAAATTCTTCTAGTGGGGGTGGTTTGTTCGACCTTTAAATATAGATTGCGAGATTGTACAAGTGTTGGTGAGCCTTAACCAATGCTTAGCACACAGGTCAGCATGAGGAAGGTGTGTTAATGAGGGAACAAGGTGAAATCTTACGAGTTGGAAAGCAAAACCCGAGGAACTTGCGAATAGGCTAGGGATGCAGGAAGCATCAACGTAGATCTCGAGAGTAGGCGAGATTTGATACGGGTGGGCAAATGTAGGAGTGCATTGGTGAAAATCTTCGACGAGAAGTGAGATTTGGATGCAAGGCTACGCGGAGTTGGAAAACTAAATCATGCAAGACCCGAGGGTGCACGAGAAGGTGCAAAGGTATACAAGAGATCCCACGAGGATGCGCAAAGGTATTAAACACTTAACTTCGGCAAGGCAAGTCGAAGGTATGTAAAGTATGCGAGGTTTTATACTAACTCGGATTGTGACTTGTACTTAGTCATGGAGCGACGAGACTACGCCATAAGTGAGCTTAATCATGGAAGATGGACTTGTCCATGGACGTGCATTGATGAACTTATGTGCAGATAGGCTATGGTGAAGACACATCAGTAGTGACGTGGCAACTGTGGATGATGTGGCATATGATGACGTGGCAAGGAAGATCACAGTAGATGAACAACATCTTTAAGAGATGAAGATCACGTAGAAAGATCATCTAAAAATAGAGGAAATCTTCGTAGATAAGGATCATCATTCATAGATAGGGTAATCTTTTAAATATGATATAACTTAATCTTATTAGATAAAATAAGATCGTGATCTTAGTTAGTAGAGTTCTATTAGGACTCTTAGTCATCTGGAGGAGCCTATAAATAGCTTATGAGAGTTGAGACCTATTGAGTGTTCACTCTTAAAGAGTAATCACTCATAGGAGAGAGCTTTGAGAGAGTTGAGAGCTTTTGGGGAAGTTCTCATTGTAAGGGTTTTGAGTAGAGAGTTCATTATAAGGCAGCCTCTTCCCATCAGTTTATCAGCTAACAAAGCTGAAATAAGCCTTGGTGGTGTTATCTTTCTATCCCCTCTGAAAGCTACTTTCTGACCATCACCCAGATCAAACTCCACTTCCTTTAGACCACAATCAAGCTTTGCCTGATATTTTTCCATTACATCCATTCCGACAATAACATCCAACCCCTTCAGATCTAGAGGTAGCAGATCCACTACGAAACTAGATCCTTTGATAACAAGCTCACAATCTCTAAAGATCCGGCTTACATTGACATTCCTCCCTAACGGAGTGCTAATAAGCAGAAAATTATCCAAAAGAACTGACTGCATACCAGGCAATATCAGACTTGCAGAGACATAGGAATGCGTGGATCCAGAATCAAATAAAACATACACATCAGAATGAAAAAGCTGAGCCATACCAGTAACAACTTCCGATGTGGCTGCAGCCTCCTCCTGTGTCATAGAAAACACCCTAGCCTGTGCTTTCCCTTTCGGCCTCCGTGGATGAATTAGCTCCCTAATTGACCCAGAACTGCCTACCCTAGTAGCTAGTCTGGTCCCTACTGTCTTTGCTCTCTTCTGAGCTTGTGGCTGAGATCCTTCTCCTCTAGTCATCTGAGGACAATCTTTTATCCTGTGTCCCTTCTCTCCACACTTGAAGCAAGCACCCAACAGCTTGTAACACTCACCCCGATGTAGCTTCCCATAGTGCTCACATTGGGGGTTCTGGTTTCTGCTTCTCTCTGTTCTACTATTTCCTCCCACTGAAGGAGCCTGTACTGACCCTGCCCTGAACTGCTTGCTCTGCTGAGGGGCACTACTGCCACCCTGACTCTGAGTACGGGTGCTCTTCTCACCCCTGTCAGCTGTCTGCACACTACCCCCTCTCCTAGATATCTGCTCTCTACTCTTTCTCTTTCTGCTCACCTCCTGTCTAATGTTCTCCAGCTTCTCAGCCTAGAGTGCAGCATCCAC
>JANSVB020000056.1:140973-153186 GCA_025504935.2 Erythroxylum haughtii
CAAAATATGCAATGTGACCTACTAGCCCGTCCCAATTTACCAATATACCCTTCCCATCGGTGATGGGATGTTACATTAACATAATAGTAAAAGGCCTACAAAAAATACAACATACATAGGATGCTCAATGTTTAACATGCTTATAAAGCAATCCAAAAGTGATCGAACTAACTTAGTTACAAAAGTTCTAATATCTTGGAGTTTTCGATGCCTTGCAAGGATTGTTAACCTTCTCATTCTGCACCTGAGGAGGGAATAGTGGGGTGAGCTACACAGCTCAATGGCTAATATATTTATAGCCATTGGCAATTGACTACATATTCAAGCATATGTACATATATATCTAGCAATTCAAACATTTGATCAGTTTAACTCAAACTTATAACACACAGCATAAACTTCAACCATTACACATAACACTCAACTATGCTCCATACTAAAAAATTTAAAGATCCAATGCACAAACAAATGGCTCGAGAGTTCTGTGGAACGAAACGGAGAAATCGAAGCTTACACCGTGAACAAAACGAGTCTGAATTCTCAAGATTTCGTGGCCTTAAACGGGTAGTTGGGAGAAGGCTAGTCAACGTGCACATAACTAACGAAACGGGTTCCTCTCATGCCTAATCACAACCAATTTATGCTCAATTCAATCATATGCCTATACTTTCATGTTTTTTCTTCTTTTCATCTAATTCAAAATGTTATAACCTTTTTCAAGGTATATCATAATCAAAATGCATCATGCATTTTCAAACATTCACATTTTTTTTCAATTTCAAGAAAATCAACATACACACACATAGGCAAGAATTTGCCCAATTACACAATAACTATAAATACATTACCCACCTAATTAGCCTGCTAAAATCCAAGTCAAGCTTGCCTTTCTCCTTGCTCTTGGGTAGGATTCCCTTGGTTTCCTAAAACAATTAAGGTTCCATTCAAAATAACATTCCAATAAAATTCTTAAACTTCAAAAAAATTATAAAATTGCAATAAACACAAATTAAACTCAAATCTAACCTACCCATAGTCCATCTAGGCTAGAAAACCTAAGATCTAGTTTAGAAACCCTAAAATCAATTGGGTTCTCTTAATCCATCTTCTTCCCGAACAAACCTCTTTTCTCTCTAACTCCTTCATCCTCAATACAACCCATTCTTTTAATAAAGCAAGAAGAAAAGATGGTTAACCTACCTTAATAAACTTGATTTCTCTTCTTTTCTTTTTCATCGAAACCTCTCTTTTTCTCTCCTATTTTAGTTTTGCAATCTCCTCCCTCGTCAATTCACGTTTTTCTCCTCTTATAAACAAGACAACATATTCTTTTTCCATTTGTACCCTTAATCCTTATTAAATTAACACTTTAATTCCACTTACCCATTCAATAAATCCTACTAACCTTGACATAATTATAACTCCAAAAATTTAATCTATTTAAACCTCAAAACTATTTCAAATCATGCTTAACTTAAAGAAAAAATTTTCAGGATCCAACAAAATAACCATGTACATCTTTAATAGATTGCCTACCTTAGTATTAAACTGGAAAATAAATTACAAAAATCTATATGGTCATCAAGCTAAATATGGAATTTTCATAACCTTTGGATGTTTGTATTTTGCAACTAACACATATCCTCATAAAGACAAGTTTGATCAAAGGGCCAATACTTGTATATTCATTGGATATAGTCAAGGTCAAAAAGCTTTCAAATTATTTCATCTTGATTCCTAAACTATTTTAATATCCAAATATGTTATCTTCCATGAAACCTAATTTTTATATAATTTCATTTCTGTTTCTCAACAAATATTCCTTTACTAGCAGTTTTAGTTGATAATGATAATAATTCAATCCAAACCCCACAACCTAATTAAATAGTTTTATGCAAACTAAAAATGTACTTTCCCCTTAATTGAGTACATTAATCCTAAATTACCTACTTCCCATAACTCTCCTCATCATTCTCAGTTTCAAAGAAGTACTAGAGTGATTCATAAACCTATATGGTTAAATAATTATATGTCTCAAGTTATTCATAATAGCCAGTATATAAGATTCATTTTTAGGTCCAAAAGCATCATCTTATACACCTTTTACTTATCCATACATTAAACCCTCAAATTTTACCCCTACATACATGTCACTTTTAGAAAATTTGTCCAATTTTCAAGAACCATAATCCTATCATCAGGCAAAGCATAATGTAGATTAGGTCAAGGATATAAAACAAAAGCTCGATACTCTTGAGGATAATGAAACATAAAAGTTAACAAGGTTACCAGGAGGGGAAAAGGTCAATAGAATCAAAGTGAGTGCACAATTGAAACTGTAACCTGATGGAAGTATTGATAGGATTAAAGCCAAACTTAAGACAAAAGGATATAACCAGATAGACTATACAAAAAGTTTTTCACCTGTGACTAAGATTATTAAAGTTAGAATATTGTTGGTTGTGACTTCCTCTTATTCATGACCTCTTTACCAACTAGACATAAACAATGATTTTTTAAAAAAAATTGAAGTTAATTCATTAAATATAGTGAAACTATTTACAACATTACAATGATATTTTTGCTATGGAAATCAAAAGAATCTCCATACAATGACAAAACACAAACTAGAAAGCAGTTTACGCAATCATATAAGTTATAAAAACCAATTTGCTTTCATTATTTGACAAGTGATTGGTTGAATCTTTAGCTATAAAAAGGCTATGTATCTTGTTGAATATAAAATCAACAAGTTGGTATGGATTGGTTTGCTCCTTGTGGTATATTCTTTGATTCCTCTCACACCATATGTTGTAGATTGTGAGTGAAAACGTTGTTTTGAATAGTAGACTATCCTGCTTCCATGAGCTAGAAATTTGGATGATCCAACTGAGGGTAGTAGTCCATTCGTATAAGTTAACAAAAGATGAAAGCTTACGAAGTAGTTTACTCCATATGGAAATGGAGTAGGTGCAGCTAAAAAATAAAAGGTTTCTATCTTCTAGTTGCAACTTACATAAGTCACATACTGGTCAAACATTCCATGCCATCTGTCTTTGGTACTGAGTCAATTGTTAATTGCTAGCCATACGAACATGGATGCTTTGAGGTTGAAGCAGTGGTGCCAAAGAAGGGAGTGCTAGGAAACTCTTAGAGATTTAGCTTGGAGGGTGTTGTAGCATGACTTGTTAGTGAAGATACCTTTAGGATGAGGTTCCCAAACAATCATCTCTAGATTATTGGTACTATTGAGATTGGGGAAGTATCAGGGTATTAAACCCTCTGAAATTGTTAGATCATTGCCCTTTAGAAATGAATAAGGAGACTTTGGCATTATGAGGGATTCTACCTCTAACATGTGTGAGCTAAGATTTACAAATCAATGGACTGAAGTTAGTCCAATTGTTGTACCATAACCAAATATTAAAGCCATTTCCGAATTTATGAAGAATAAACGGGTACATAAGGTCTCTAGTTTTTAGCATTTACTAAAAAAAAACCCAAGAATAGCCCGTGGTGGCATGTATTTACATGGTTTCTTAAATGAGGAATTGTATATGATTCCACCTAGTGGATATGTGAAGGACAAAGAAGGAGAAGTATGCATATTAAAAAGGTCCTTTTATGGACTTAAGAAAGCATCAAAGCAATGGAATCATGGATTCCCTTCTCCGTTGAACCAGTTTGGTTTTAATCAATCTAAATATGATCATTTTATGTTCATCAAATCTATAGGTTCATCTTTCGTAGCCCTTCTTATGTATGTTGATGATGTTTAAATTACTAGTATTTCAAAAGTCGATATAATTGTAGTCAAGAAGTTTACTATTAACGATTTGGGACGTGCCATTTATTTTCTTGGATTGGAAATTTCCATATCCAAGAATGGTACTTCAGCCAATCATAAGAAGTAAATATAGGATATAATCAAAGATATATAGCTTCTTGGATCTAAACCAACTACTACATATGTTGTCAAAGGGATCAAACTTTCAAATAATGAATGACCACTTCTTTCAAGTCTTGAAAAATACAAAAGAACTGTTGGTAGACTTCTTTATATAGTGTTTACTAGACCTCATATTACATACGAACTACATCTACTTAGTCAATACGTACAAGCTCTTTGTGAGTAACATTGGAAGTTACCAATATATTTGGGTAGCCATCAAAAGGATTATTTTTGCTGGCAAATAATTTATTTAAACTTAAGGCTTCTTTTGATGCAAATTGGATATCTTTCTCACACTCTGTGAGATCATTATTAGGTTGTTGTGTGTTTTAAGGATCGTCCTTAATTTCTTGGAAAACAAAGAAACAATCAATAGTCTCAAAGTCAGTTGCTTTATATTTCCTACATTCTTCATGATTTTTGGATCTTTTTTCCCCTTTCAATCCCAATGGGGTGTGATAATCAAGCCGCAATATGTATCATCTAATCCAGTATTTTATGAATGGACAAAACATTTAAAAATAGACCATCATTTAATAGAGGAATATAAATGTGGTTTCATTACTCCTATGCACATCTCCATTAAGCTACAGATTGTAGATATGTTTACTAAAGTATTAACTATTTATTTCTTCTCATTTTTATGGTCCAAGTGGGATTTGTTTGATGTTCACCAAGCTCCTGCTTTAAGAGGGGAGTGTAAACTGTGACTATTTTATTGTAGTTAGCTAATATTTATACTTAGTACTAGTGCGCAGGTAATTAGATAGATGCTGTAAATAGCTCATTAGTTAAGATTAATCAAGATAATGAGAAAGCTATTGTATCTTGAAGATTGTATTAAAGAGAGCTAATGTTCTTCATTTTTTATGTATATAAAGTAATTGAGTTTTCATTCATTTTTTGATCATTTTGATATAGATTTCTGGCTTTAACAAAATTAGTTCACTAATCACGTGAAATTCCTTGAGACATGAAAATCGCACGAAAGGGTCACTTGAGACAAAAGACTTTTGTCTTCTCGAAATTTGTGAACGCACAGGGCCTATTTTGGCTTCAAATTGAAACCTTTTTGCTTATTTTTCTCGAAAAATGGTCTAAATTGTCCTATTTTGATTTTCTATTGACAACCCAAGTGGTGAAGGTAACGACAATTGACATAATTCACCATTAGTTCCTGAACAAGCTTTTTTGTGATTGACGTCTTATTCTTGCTGTTTCACTCAAGGCACGTAATTCTGCCATTATAATCTTCAAATGTCTCAAAAAACTGAGGCAAGTAACTTACTGATCTGAACAAATCATGGATTGTAGAGGTGACATGGTGACCACTACTGTAAACTTATGTCCATTCTTGAAACTCTGAGAAGCCATGGACACGTTTCAATAATTGAAATCCAGCTACCGTTGAGCTCTAATCTCATATACAATGCACGCAAAGGAATGGTTTCAATCAGCAATAGCAAAGTAAAATAAAAGTCGGAAGTCCTTTTCTTGCCATGCATGAATTTGCCATTACACGTCAATCCGAGACGTATATGTCTTTGGGAAATTAATAATTCAACAGGAGTTGGTCGTGCTTAATTACAACAAATTGCATCACCAAACATGCCAAAATATTCAGAGTTGAAAAGATTCACACTATTGAAATACTTCTCTGATGAAACAATTACACATGATTCAATTCTAGATTTCAAATATATTCTCGTCATTAACAGGATTCAGTTCATGGAAGATGGTGAATAAGTATACACAAGAGAACATAAAAATTGGAAAATAAGATAAAATATTTTTAATGGGCACTTCTGATGATTTTGATCAAATTAGCTAAACTTACATTATAAAAATTAAATACGTAAAATGAAAAGTTTTGATTTCCAAAAAAAGAATTGTAGGTCCGTTCATTGCTGAATCAGTACACAATTTTGTTCTTTGATGATACTTGATTACAAAGAGCATGCAAATGCTTCGAGCTCTTAACCCACTTTGACCCAATCATGTCTTCTGAAGTCAATTATGAGATAAGTTATTAAATTATATCTCAATCTGATCATGATCGTATTGATTTTCATATTAGAAGAAACTTAGACTCTTGTTGATTAAAACTATTGCATGCCTACATATTTATGTTGTTCCTATTGAATGGACGGCTGTTTAAAGCAAATCTCCATCTCCAGTATTATTAAAGATTAATTCTTTTCTCTAGCGACCATAAAAGTTGTTTGCACTTATTTAGATATTAATTAAAAGATTCTCCGGGAATATATCAATACTTGATCATCACACTTCCAGGTCCAGCTATTAAAAGTTTTACCTTTCAAGTCGCAAGAGTCCACAAGGAAAAGTAGCAAAGTGCGAGATGAAAAGGGTTGAGTTCACTTTTCAATTTGCCGAATGAGAACGAATTTTTCAAAAAAAGTTAAGTTCAATATATTCATTGAAGGTATTCAAACCTGTTTTGGAAAATAAAGGACCTGGACTCTAATTTATTTATTTTTTCTAAAATACGCTTTTTTTTGTTATATTGTTTAAAATTAAGTATTATAAATATTGGAAATAGGACATTTTTATTGAATTATTTGAGACTGATTTTTAGAAAATTTGACAAATTTTATTAATTTCATTTGTGAACTCTATTATAATGAATGATATAAAGTAAAATGGCCATTTAATTAATTTTGAATAATAAAATATTTAAAAATTAATAACAAAAATTATATTTTTTATCCAACCTAATGTAATTACATTGAATGGATATATTCGTTAATCTTTAGAGGAACTGAAGTTTGATGTCTACACTAAACAGAACAGATTCATAAGAATAAACATATAATATCTTTAACCTAGCCAAGGATTTAAATCTTTGTCGTCAAGATGAAAAGTTCTCACTTCTCATACTACCAGCTAGTTTTGAGTAACATTCGTCTTCTCTTTAAAATCGATTCATCTCGTATTTAAACCTTAAGTCACTACATTCTGCGTCAGCCCTTATAAGGGTTTTTATTGATGTATACTTGTACAACATTGCAATGAACAAAGTTATTCCATTTCTCTTAATCTAATGCATCAATCGTAAAACTGTAATTTGAAAATCGAGAAGAAATAGAGAAAGAAGTAAATAGTTCATTATTTGACGTGAAAAGGGACAGAAATGAAAAATTAAGCACGCATCTCAAAACACAAGTTCATTTACATGTAAACTAGATACATGTATGATATTCACATATTTAGCAACGTAAGCATAACCGAAAAATATACCTCCACCTAATGCTCCAATGATGTCCAGCAACGTCTTTAATATTTTTGAATCTTCTAGCCTCTATTTCCACGATGTGATGGTGTTGAATATTCTATTTCATGTGTGAGAGGATAGGGACCCAAAACCTTTATAAATTGCTTCATTGCCTCTACCCATCACAAAGGATGAAACATGATGAAGTATGGGCGGTAACGTTTGTGTGGTTAAGAGTTAAACATTAAATGGACCGTATTCTCAATATTAGGAACAATAGAAAGATTTGAAAAAAATTTACATTCTCCCACTTGGTCCATTTAACCCAACACTAAACATAACAAGAAATCAAAATGTTTATTCTAGGTCCAAATTAGAAAATATTTCTCAAAACCATTCAAATATATGTGTGCACAAAAACATATGAGAAAATATTAATTTAAATAAGAGTTCCATTGAAGCAACAAATATACAATAAAAATTACATTATGGAACCAATTCTCATTTGTACTATGTGATCCTTAAACTACTTAGGTGGCATGTCTTTAGTTAAATGATCCACAACCATCAAATCAGTGCTAATGTGCTTTATGACAACTTTTCTTTCCTTAACACGTTCTTTTATGGCTAAATATTTAATGTCGATATATTTACTTTAACTTCTACTCTTGTTATTTTTAGTCATAAAGACTGCAGTTGAGTTGTTACAGTACAACCTTAATGGCTTAGAAATTGAATCGACAACTCTAAGCCCAAATATAAAACTCTTCAACTATATATTATACGAGGTGGCCTCAAAACATGATACAAACTCAACCTCTATAGTGGAAGTAGCAATCAGGGTCTGCTTGGCACTTCTCCAAGATATAGCCCCTCCAGGTAGCATCAAAGTATAACCAGATGTTGATTTCCTTGAATCAATGCAGCCAGCAAAGTCTGAATCGAAGTATTTAACTACTTCTAGGTTCTCAGTTCGCCTTTACATAAGCATGCAATTTTTTGTGCCCTGAAGATATTTCACAACCTTCTTTGTAGCTTTCTAGTGGTCAACACCTGGATTACTCTAATATTTACCTAACATTCAAATAGTATATACAAAGTCAGGTCGGGTGCAAACCTAAGCATACATAAGGCTTCCAACAGCTAAAGCATATAAAATGTTCTTCATATGTTCCAATTCAAAATCATTCTTCGGTCATTGATTCATATTAAATCTATCACTCTTTACTATGGATGCTATACTTGATGCACAGTCTTTCATCTGAATTCTCTCTAAAACTTTGTTGATATAAGTCTCTCGAGACAAACCTAAAATGCCACAAGATCTTTCTCTATGGATCTTGATGCCATTGATATAAGATACCTCACCCATATCTTTTATATCAACATTCTTTAAAAGAAATTGTTTCACCTCATATAACAAACCCTTATCATTAGACACAAATAAAATGCCATCCACATATAACATAAGAAAACAAGTCTTACTCCTACTGACCTTCTGGTATAAACATTGGTTCATTATATTCTCTTCAAAATCGAATGAAGTGATAACCTCATGAAAATTTAAATACCACTACTGGGAGGCTTGTTTTAATCCATATATGGATTTATTAAGCTTGCAGACTAAATGTTCATCATCACTAGAGGAGAATTTTTCAGATTATTTCATAAAATCTCTTCTTTTAGTTCACCATTGAGGAATGTCATTTTTACATCCATTTGATGTAACTTAAAATCAAAATGAGCTACCAATGCCATGATTACACGAAGAGAATCTTTCTTACATATTTGTAATAATATGCAAATGTTAACAAAGAGTAGATCATTAAGGAAAGGCAAAAAGGACTTATAAGTTGGAAATGGAGTAAGAGTTGTTGCATTAGCTGCAAGATCTTGTTTTATAGCTTTGCTTTCTAGCTTTGAACTAGAACTAAACAATTGTTATTATGTTCTAGTTTTTACTAGAAGAATCATTTCAATTTCTTAATCAGATTTAAATGTTTTTGTCTTTATTATTAAGAATAAGCATTGTTCTTTTTATAAAGATAATGTTTATTATGGATTTGAATTACTTACAAATGATTTGTATGAATTAGATTTTAAAAGACCAATCCTTAACATAAATAGCAATAAAAGAAAGATAAATGACTAAAATCCATATAGCATTATAAGTTAGGTCGTGTCAACAAAACTATAATTACAAATTTACATAAAAAAGGATATTTGTATCCTTCTAATATGAATCATCTAAAACTTGTAGATTTTATTTTTTAGAAAAGATGACCAAAATTCCCTTTAATGGAAAAGGAGAACATGTTAGTGAGTTACTAAAGCTTATACATTCAAATGTATATGGTCCTATTTCTACTTATGTTAGAGGTGAATTCTCATATTTCATAACATTTACATATGATCATTCTTGATATGATTATATGTACTTAATGAAACAAAAGTATGAATCATTTGAAAATTTTAAAGAATTGAAACTTAAGGTTGAGAAATAAATTGGTAAGAGTGTTAAGACACTTAGATCTCATCAAAGTGGTGAATATTTGGACTATGAGTTTCTTGGTTTCTTAAAAGAGAATGTGATTCTCTCATTATGAACTCCTCCTAACTCCATCACAATATAGTAGTGTTTGAGAGGAGAAATCATACTCTATTAGATAGGATATGTTCCATGATGAATCATGCAATCCTTCCTGTCTCCTTTTGAGGATATGCCCTTGAAACTACCACTTACCTTCCAAACAAAGTTCTATTCAAATTGGTTGACAAGACCCTATATGAGATATGAAACAGTAGTAGATCAATCTTGTCATACTTAAAGATTTGAGGATGTGACATTTAAGTGAAGCCTGCAACATCTTATAAGCTTTAAGTTAAATAAGATAAATGAATATTTAGGAATATTCAAAAAAAGTGTCAGATATCAATTTTACCATCCTATTGAGCAAAAGGTGTTTGAATCAAGACATGTTACATTATTAGAAAGAGAAATTATTCTTAAGGAAAGTCATGAGTAAGGTAGAACTTAATAGGAGCAACCCCAACCTAGCCTGACACTGGGTTGAGACAGTCTCGATCCGTAGCTTAGCCATCCTTTCTAAAGTCGGGCTGGGTTAAGCTGGGCCACATTTGTCATCCTATGCAAGAACTTAAAGAAGTTCAAAAGCTACAAATTCACATCTAAATGGGACAAGAACCTTAAGTTGATACATATGATGTATGATTAAGGGTTTAAGAGACACATAGTTTGTGACGCACTAATAGAATACATCATCCCCCACTAGATTATATCTACATATTGAAAAGGGGAAGGACAATGCTTCACTTATAGATGATGAGCCTACCAATTTTAAAGAAACAATTTCTAACATTAATTCTTTAAAATGACATGAAACCATAAGATATAAAATGGAATCCATGTATACAAACCAAGTATGGACTTTGGTAGATGCACTTGATGGTATTGTACTTATTGGATTTTTAAGAGAAAAACTGGCATAGATGGTAAGTATAAAGCAAGGATAGTGGCTAAAGACTTAAAACAAAAATAAAGAGTTGATTTTAATGACACCTTTTCACTAATAGTTATGCTTATATCAATAAAGATCTAATTGGATATAGTTACATATCATGATTATGAAATCTAGAAGATGATATCAAAACGACATTTCCCAATATAAATTTTCTTAAGGATATGTATATGACATAAACCAGAGGGTTTTGAATCTAAGAGATTTCCTAATCAAGTATGTAATTTGTAAAAGTCTATTTATAGGCTTAAGCAAGCATCACAAAGTTGGAACATTTATTTTAATGAGACAATCAAAGAATTTGATTTTATAAAAAATATAAATGAACCATGTGTCTATAAGAAGGTTAGTGGGAGTGCAATCATCTTCCTAGTGATGTATGTGGATGACATATTACTAATTAGAAATGATATACCAAAATGTTCCAGTATGTAAAGATTTAGCCCAAGAGCTTCTCTATGAAAGACATAGGAGAAGCAACCTATATTATGAGATGAAGGTTTATAGAGATAAATCAAAGTGGTTAATTGAATTATCCTAATCTACATACATAAACAAAGTTCTAAAAAAGTTTAGTATGGAGAATTTCAATAGGGGATTCTTACCCATATTGCAAGGGATTTCTCTCTCAAAGAGTATTTGTCTTAAGACACAAGAAGAGAGAGATAAAATGGATTGTGTTTTATATACTTGAAAAATTGGATCAATCATATATGTGATGTTATGTACTATTCCAAATGTCTCTTACACTTTAAGCATAATAAGCAAGTTTTAAGCTAATCTTAGTGATAGTCACTGAACGACTGTAAAAACATCTTAAAGTACTTGAAAAGGACTTAAGATATTTTCTTGGCCTATGGAGGAGCTGAATTGAGAGTTTAAGGGTATTTAAATACTAGTTTTCAATAGGAACCAAGTTATAGTATATCACATTCAGGGTATATCTTCACTCTAAATGTTGGTGCAGTAAGTTGTAATAGTTTTAAACAACCAACTATTACATATTCTATGACAAAAGTATAGTACATTTCAGTGTCAGAGGCGACAAAGGAAGGGCTTTGGATCAATAAGCTCATCATTGAACTTGGGGCAGTTCCTAACATTGTTAGCCTATAGTAATGTATTGTGATGACAGTGGCACCATTGCATAGGCAAAGTAACCAAGGTCTTCTCAACAGTGCAAACATGTACTTAGAAAGTTTCACTTAATCAGGGAGATAGTGGAGTGGAAAGACATAGCATTGGAGAGAGTTCCCACTGAAGACAATCTTGCAACCTTTCTTACTAAGCTCCTTTCTTTTAGAGAGTGGTTTTAGTAGAGGTCAGGTAGATAAGACACTCTTTAGAAAGAATTATAATAATGATTTTATTTTAGTGCAAATTTATGTTGATGATATCATTTTCGGTGCTACCTCAAAGAATTTATGTATGAGTTTTGAGAGTCTGATGAAAAATGAGTTTGAGATGAGTATGATGGGTGAGTTGAAGTT
>JANSVB020000056.1:157322-168856 GCA_025504935.2 Erythroxylum haughtii
TCCGAATCCGGATTGGCCTTCACTTTCTCAATCAGCTTTACCAAAGCAGGATCCTTGTCCTGAACTCTCCTGATCCTATCCAGTAGCATCAGTCTAAGCTTCAAAGTAGCTAATAAAGCTCCATCTTGCTCCAAATTCAACTGCACATTCAAGGCTCTCAGCTGAATCAAATTCGGTAACCTCATTGCCTGAATCTGAGCTGTACTTAACAGATGTCCATGTAAAAAGTGTAAACACAAATGTTTCTTTCGTATTGATGAAGTTAATAGGCACTTGCTGAGAAAAGGGTTTGTCCCCAATTATTTTGAGTGGACACGATATGGGGAACCTAGCATTTGTAGCACCTCAAGAGGTAATCAAGCAGAATTATCTGTCAACTTCAATCAGTTTGAAGGGGGATTCCATTTAGAAAAAATTATGTAGATGCAACTGAAAATCCATACATGCAAATGGTTTATGATGCAAGCGGTAATACTGGTAGTGCTATCGCCTGCAACCAAATATAAAAGAAATCACTTACGCTAATACAAATTAATATAGTAGTGGTAAGTGGATATCATTCCCCCGAGGAATTTTTAGCGGTAAAGGTTAGCGATGTTTAAACGAAACAAATAACAAAAGTAAAAAGGGGGTTGTTTAATCACGACAATATCAGAAAAAATCAAAGGAAAAATCTCAAATCGAAAGCAATATTTAAATCTGAAAAATCAATGAGAAAATACCTTGGTTTCAGGTCAACGATGTTATCATGATATTATGGATCCTCGACAGAAAATTGTAATCATTAACAAACATTCATTGGAAAATTTTCTCTTATGGGTAATGACTAGAAACATGTATTCTAGCATTCTTATTAAACAATAGCCTAGATAAGATCATAGGCGTAATTGAATAATAGCATTAAGAATCAAGAACCAATAAGCAAGCAAAATACATGTACGACATGCAATCAAACAAGTGAATATCTTCTTAGAATTTTTGACTCTAATGTAGAGAAGTCAATCCTACTTGCTACTTATGATTACCGAAACTAAACGTCATATTTTGTTAATCTAGTGGTTGAACCAATTAATCTCTAGTTGCGCACCTAGAAACCAATGAATTCAATTATAAAGAATAGATCCGAAGATATCCAATGTTTATTAACAACATAAAAAGTATCCGAAACATCTCACCATAATAACATGTAACATGGATCTCCTCAACCAACATAAGAAAATTAGCTACTCATAATTGAATTGAAAACAAAAGAAATAACAAAGTAATAAGTCTCCATCCCTAGTTCTTTAATGGAAAATACGAAAAACTAAAGAAAGAAGTGCAGAAAAACGTAAAAACTGGAAAAGAAAAGATGCAGAAACTCAAATCTATCCTAACCTAATCTTAAGCTTCAAGAAAAGAATACAGAAACGTAAACTATTCCTAAGGAAAATCTGCAGAAAAATTATCCTAAACTAAAGCTGCGTGAACAGTAACTTCTCTCCCCTTTTATGCTTGTTTTTCCCTTATCTTTCCTTGATTATCTTCCGATACTGTATCCCCCAATTTTAGGTAGTCAATCCCTTTGAAAGATGGCAATATAATATTCAAAGATTGTGAGAATCTCGATTTTTGACTTTTGAAAAGTGATCTACAGATTTATTCCATCCTTAGGCGTGCCCACATTTAGTCACAGAATTGCTGTCAATTTGGGAATTTCGGATTTTCTTCTTCGTTTTGCATCTTTTTGATTCCATTTCATCTCTAAGGTGTTGAAAACCATCTGTAAACAATTATAAGATAATTCTATCAATTCCGGATAATAATTTCAACACATGAACGATAATTAAGTCCAAAATAAGTGCAAATTAAATAACTTAACAGGTTATTCTTCACTTTGAAAGAGAATTTATAATGGAATTTCAAGAAGGTTATTGGAAGTGGACATAGGAAAGGGTTCTTTCTTGAATCACTATAAATCAATTTACATTCTTTCTTCACTATCCTCTTTAAATTATTGTTTAATTATTTGATTTATTTATATTAATCAATTTCCTTATCCTTATCCTTATTTATATTTATTGTTATTAATGTATTAATTGTGTATATTAATTATAAAAGTTTATTAATTCTTATAAATGTTGACCAAGTTTTATATCTAATAATAAAACTGTCAATACCTATAAATATACTGATCAAATCTTATAGTATAAGAGGTTATTGTTCCTATGAGGATTATGTAATAGCTAAAAATTTGAACCTAACTTTGTCTAAGGTATTTAAAAATTGATTTGATTTACATTTAAATAAAAAATTGAAACAAAAATGAAACAAAGAAAATAATATATAAGCTTTTGCTAATCATCTTCCTACCCTTCATCATACAAATAGAGCAGATTCCATCTTATGGACCCCTAGTCTCAAGGGTTACTTCTCGAATGCTTCATATCATTCAATTATCAACAACGACTCTCTTGAAGTTACGTGTCATAAACTCCTCTAGAAAAATTCCCTCAACTTGAAAGCTTTTATAATAATATGGCTCATGATAAAAATAGGTTACCGATGAAAAATAGACGGTATGGCTAATTCGACTCCATTTATGAATTGTGTGAGAGCTTGAGGAAGATAGGGACCATCTTTTCTTCACTTGTACTTTCTCTAAAGTGGTATAGGGAAGAATTTAACTTATGCTTAATATAGAGAGTTAAATATTGGAATGAGAGCACACTTTAAACCAGATAAATTCAAAATCTAAACCTGGTAAACCGAAAGCAATTCTTATTAGAACAACTTTTCTAACTAACATCTATTCTTTATGGAAAGCTAGGAATATAAGACTTTACAAGGGCATGGTTGAAGATAAATACTTAGTTACAGATCGATGTATAAATTGGATTTGAGTAGTAATCATTGCCAAAAGCATGGCACACCACCTCACTCTAGATAGTATAAAGAAGTGGCATTTATGACATGTTATGAATTTTTATCGTCCCTCTTCTTTTTTCCTTTATTTCTTCTATAACTTGAATTAGAAGCTAACTATACTACTTTAGTTGATTGCATATAATGTTGTAATAGTTTCACTATAGTTCATATAAATTCATTAAAATTTAAAAAAAATAAGTGAGCTAGTAATAAAAACTAAAGTTTGATCAAGGTTGAATATTTAGAAACTATTCTTTCTTTATTTTGTTCCTTTACTATTATTAATTCAATTTATATGTTTGATCCAATATTTCTTAAGGTATTGAGAACTCTCTCTTAAAATCTAATCAATTAACCCTAATTGAATTTGAAATTTTCACATTTGCAATCTTTTGATTGACTAAACTATCCTTAACTTATTCAATTAGATCTGAAGTTATATAATAAATAATCAATTTCACAATCAAGATCTCTCTCCAATTGATAGCGATTTTGATAATTATGGGCCTATTAAATTGAAAACTCTTATTGTACAAACTAACACTAATTACTTTTGACTAACTCTCGTAATTTACTGTTAATTTTTTACATGGACAACCATCACAAACATCTAGAAATATATTGAATTCAACAATAAATAAGGTCACAAAATAAATTTAGAATAATTCCTAATCTAAGTTTACAAATCCATAAACATGTTTAACATCTTAGAATTCAGATTATACATCAAGGATAATGAAAGAAATAAGGGACAAACTCTAATTGCTTCTTGATATAGAATGCAAGAAATTTCAAATGCTTTCTTGATCTCGCACTTTAATCCATTTTGATTTAATGCCTGTTATGTTTTTTATTGCATTTCACATTCTTATATAGTGCTTTAGGGTTGTGGGTTGTGTCTAAAGTTTTCCCAGTTTGTTCAGTCCCAAAATAGCCTCGAATTTTAAAAAAGCTAAAAAACATTTGTGCCTGGAAACTCTCTAACACAATTGTGCTCTTTAAGGCACAATTGCGTTCCAACTTACTCCATCTTCTTTATTCTTCAATTTGTTGATTTCTAACACTCACAAACACATCAAACACCTCATGAAACATAAAATTAAGATTGAATTCTTGCTTTAAACCAAACAAACACTTAGAGTACATATAAGCATTAAAATAAGATAATCCTAAGCCTATATACATGATAATCATGTAAGAAATACTTTAAAGCACACTTAGACATGTAGCCAAACATAATACAGTCTATACCTATCAACATCCCTATACTTAAACCTTTGCTTGTCATCAAACAAAACTTAAAACACAAGTAAACAAAACACATAAATACATAAACACACAGTTATGCAATAATACAATAATGGTACAATAGCGTTAAATCTCATGGACTTAACCTCAAACATCAAACAATCATATAGTGACAATAAACTAACTCATATTCCTTCTATGTTTAAGTGCTTTGATTTGAATATACATATTAAACAAAATATTAACACCATATTCATTCACCTATGACACTTATAAGCATGCATTTATTATTATTAATCAATCACAAAGGAAAACTATTACTAAGTTACCTTTCATGAAAATTCTTGCTATTTTTAAAATTTGATAGGTTTAATTATTATAACACCATTTTTATATATTTTATATTTTCTTTAATGATAACCTAGTCTTTTTATGTGGAAAAAAATCTTGTCATAAATGTCCCCTAGTTACTCAACAAAGTTATTTTTTATTTATTTATCTTGGTTGACTGTCATTTTAGCCTTTTGTTTTTTAACCTGATTTTCTTTTAAAAAAAGGTAACAAAATAGTTATTTTATTTATTTATTTTAATTTTGTAGCCAACCTTATTTTATTTTAGTCAGTCATTCTCATGAAAGGGAACTAATAAGCTAACCAATTTAATTGACTTATAATTATAAATCTATACAACAAATTGCCTAAAGTGAATAAAATAGGTGTCGTATCCTAATTAAAATACATATTCATCCTAAAGATACTAAAAACAAAAAATTCATAAGGAAATATGCCTTTACATTTCAGATGACAATGTTTAGAGTAAACTAATTCCAATAAATTCTTGCTATTAACACATTAGCACAATGCACATATATGCAATACCAACCCAAAAAAAACTATACAATTGTAAAATTCACACACACATGATATATACAAATGAAAAATTCACACACATATGATATGTTATTGCATATACATCCTCTCACTTGAACAACACATTATCCTCAATGTGGAAAAAAATATAAATAAAGATAAATAACAACAAAGAAAAAGTTAGATCAAGAATACTTATAATGCTTTGGAGGTGATGATATGGGTGATGGAATTTGGAGACACTCTATGCCATAACCTTCCAACATTCATTCCCTACAAAATAAACATAAAATATAAAACTAACAAAAGTACTAATAAAATAAAATAAAATAAAATATAAATCCTAATTCTTGGTTTGCCTCTAAAGTAATGCTTGTTTCACATCATTAACTTAACTTACTTTACCTTCTACCCTCAATATGAGTCTATGATGAGTGGTTTACTTCCACCCATGTTGCTTAATTTTAGTTTTGTAGCTTTTAAATAAGTTACATTACAAGACAATCACATGGACATAATTAATCAGATTAAGAAATCCTAGTACGTTTAGTAATGTCCTTTTTTTGTAACAAACTGTCAATAAAATAGGGAATGATGAAACTCCCTAAATATATAGATGAATCCAAAAGCTTATCCTTTACAAAGGTGAACTGTTCTTCTTCTTCGGTAATCACCTTTATCCCCTCTTCTTTACCCATTTCTTGAATAGATGCTTCCTTATATTCTTCAAGCTTTATGTTCTTTATCATATGCTCCTCTTCCTTTTTCTTTAAAGATTCGACCACATTAATTCTCATAAATGAGCTCCCCTCTTTCGAACTAATACCTTACTTATATTGAATTTCATTTATTTATCATCATTCCAAAGGATGAGGTTGCCTTCATGGACAACTACCAAAGCTCTTTCGGTGTTAAAAAAGTTTCTACTAGGAATTAGTTGGCATTTTCGATCCTATTCAAAGTCTTTAAAAAACTTTGCATACGTGGGTATGCTCTTCAAATTTTCCACAAAGGGAAAGGTAATTTGCAATTTCTTCATCTTTGCTGTGAGCATTGCAAATTGTATATGCAATCTATTCTTCTAAAGTATTTATAGAAATGGTATTGGTGGGTAACGTGGAGGAGGAACATAGGGAGGATCCTCATTCTTATTTTTATCCTTTTTCTTCTTCTTTTTGTCTTCTACAAGGTGGGGTTCAACTTGTTTTTCTGCTAGTTCTTTTAACTTTATCCTGCTCTTAAATGTGATGGCCTTAAATTACTTCCTTAGAATTACTTCCATATTACTTAGAAGGCTTCCCACACTTCTTGTAGATAATGCATTAACTAACTGACCCACTTAAACCTCTAGATTGTGAATAAAAGAGGCATGGTTCTTCTCTACTTGCTCAAATTTCCCTTCCAAAATCATAGGCTTGTTTATAGCTTTTCCAATTTTGAATCATTTGCTCTAGACTTGTTTGTATGAAATCCAGGTAAACCTTGATTTATTATATGAGTCCTTGATTGTTATACCAAAAGAAATTTGTGTGGTTTTGCCACCCAGAACTATACGTGTTTAAGTAAGGATTATTACCTCCTGGACCATATTGTACTCCATTAAAATGGAATTGTTGCACATTGTTGTTTTCCACTAAAAAGCAACCAGATGTGATATGGCTCTTTTTTTTTGCATAGCTTGCGTCTGTAATAGAGAGAAAGAGATGGTTGTCAAGATGTTTAATTTCTTGGTGAGTTTGTTGATTTTAGCATGCAATGTTGTCAGTGAATCTGTAGCAATCATTCTTTTTATATCCCAGAAGGTTGATGGTTGTCTAATTCATTTTGATGTCCAAAGACAACTATTATTCTCCATCTCTTCTAACAGGTCGTGTGTCACTTGCATTGGTGGTTGTGCAATTCCTTGATGATAGGTGTTAAACCCTTGCCTTGTGAAGTCCATAAAGGTTCTTTGCTCTTCTTGATGTATTTTCTCCACCATCATTCTTTCTATCTTTTCTTGGCATTTAACTATTTTGATTCCTCATTCTTGCCTTGTGATGTCTAGATCGATATGTCTTATACTTTCTATCCAAACTTTCTTTTCTTAGATTGGGTACCTCAATCACAGAAGAACGAGCAACAATTCCTTAAATAAAAGGAATTAAATTCATCCTAATGTTTAAATCCTCAGCAACGACACTATAAACATGTTGAGCAAGTTTTATATCTAATAATAAAACTCTCAATACTCACAAGTATACAGATCATATCTTGTAGTATGAGAGGTTATCGTTCCATAAGAATTATGCAATAGTTATCAATTTGAACCTAAATTTGTCTAAGGTATTTAGAAATTGATTTGAATTAAATTTAAATAAAAATTGAAATAAATAAATAAATAAATAAAGGAAAATAATAAAATAACAAGTGAGATGTCATCAAAAACTAGGGTTTGATCAAGATTGAATATTTAAGAACTATTCTTTCTTTATTTTGTTCATTTATTGTTATTAATTCAATTTATTTGTTTGATC
Source organism: Erythroxylum haughtii (assembly GCA_025504935.2). Lineage (NCBI taxonomy): Eukaryota > Viridiplantae > Streptophyta > Magnoliopsida > Malpighiales > Erythroxylaceae > Erythroxylum > Erythroxylum haughtii. The sequence goes on from JANSVB020000056.1 coordinate 164,864, forward strand.
CTAGATTTCCTTAAGGCATTTATTACTGTCTATCAAGATCTAATCAATTAACCCTAATTGAATTTGAAATTTCCAATTTTGCAATCTCTCGATTCAAAAAACTATCCTTATTCAATTAGAGTTGAAGTTATCTAATAGATAATCAATTTCATAACCAAGATCTCTCTATGATTGATCTTTAATTTGATAATTATAGGCCTATTAAATTGTCATCTCTTGTTATACAACTTTACACTAATTACTTTTAACTTACTCTCTCAATTTGTTGTCAAGTTTATATATGGACAATTATCACAAATATCTAGAAATATATTGAATTCAACAATAAATAAGGTTATAAAATAAATTCATAATAATTCCTAATATGAGTTTAGAAACCTATAAACATGTTTAACATCTTAGAATTCATATTACACATGAATGATAATGAAAGAAATAAGTGAAAAAGAATAAAAAAATCTAATTGCTTTTTGATCTAGAATGCTAGAATTTCTAGGTGCTTTCTTGATCTCTCTACTTTAACCCACTTTGATTCACTGGCTGCTACCTTTTTTATTGCATTTCATCTTCTTATATAATGCTTTCAGGTCTTAGGGTTTTGTCACTTTTTTCAGTTTCAAAAATATCCCCGAACCTTAAAACAAATGAAAAAAATTAGCGCTTGGAAACACTTCTTTAAGGCACGATCATGCTCATGTTGTTGCTTCCAGCTTTCTCCATCTTCTTTGTTCTTCAATTTATTGATTTCTAACACTCACAAACACATCAAACACCTAATGAAACACAAAATTAAGATTAAATTCTTGCTCTAGACCAAACAAACACTTGAGTACATACAAACATTAACAATAATATAATTATGGGCCTATACACATGATAATGATCTAAAAATATGTAAAAACACACTTAAAACATCTATCAAAATATAATACAAACACCTATCAATAAACAACCAATTCAACCCCTACTTAAGTTCCATTAGAGAAAAAAAGTGGTATTAGAGTGAGTTTATTAGGGATAATGCATTTTTAATAAAATCATATAGCAAAGATTATAACAACATATTTAAGAGCATCACACTCATCATTCAACCAAGAGGGACAAAGCATTAGTAGAGGACCTTTCTTTGATAGAAATGATTATCTCTATTGAAAAACTAACATAAGATTCTTCCTAATCGCCAAAATTGTAGACCTGTAGGAAAAGGAAAAATCAGAATCTCAAACTAAGAGATTAATTTCCTTGAATAGTAGAGTTGTGCACATCTTATTTTGTATACTAGGAATAAACGAATTCAATAAGATCTCCACGTATGAATTGCCTCATAAAATTTGGCATACTTTAAAAGTTATATTGGAGGGAACAAATCAAGTAAAGGAGAGCAAGGTGATCCAGGTAACAAACCAATGAGAATTATTTAAAATTAAGCATTAATAAAATATATCTAGTACACTAGAAATTTTTATGTTATTAATGCTCTTAAAGTCTAGGAAAGACCTATACTAATGTTGAAATGGTAAGAAAGTTGTTCAGTTTACTTTTAACTATATGAGAAGCCAATGATCTAATAATACTATTATTGGAGTTACATATTATGTCCATTTTAAAATACAAAAATAAGACTCTAAGAGATGCAAAAAGAAATGACACTTCTAAAAAAAAGAATTTAGTGTCTAAAACCTCAAAGGAAGAATTGAGCAAAGAGGAAGATACATCAACTAGTGAAAGCGATGAAGAAAAAGTTGTCTTAATCACTAAAAAATTCAATAAATTCTTGAAGAAAAAATTCACCCAAAGAAATTACTTCAAAAAAGATAGAGTTGATTTAAAACATAAATCTACTAACATTATTTTCTTTGAATGCAGAAAACCTAGTTACATGAAGTCATAATATCCTTTACTTAACGATGATAACAAGTATGAAAGAGACAATAAGAAAGAGGAGAACAAAAAATATAAGAAAAAAAAACACTTAAAGCATCAACTTAGGATGACAAAGTGAATACAAAAAAGTGCGATTAAAAGGAGAGATAGCTCACGTATACTTTACCACCACGAACAATGATGAGATAACATCCAACTTTAACTTATTGGATAATGGTAGTGATTTGACATATGTTGAATTATTCAAAAGTTTAGAAATAATGAGTAAGAAAAGGAAGAATATATCTTTCAAACTCAAAGTAGCTTAAAATTTGTTGGTTTCATGCTTATATGAGAATAAAAAGATAAAAAATTGAATTGCATAGCATTAAAACATCCAAAATTTTTATAATCATGCATTAGACACAATAAAGCATGAAATGAGACATTGAAAAAGAAGATCCATGCTTGTAAGGATTCATTGTCTAAATTTACAAAAAAAAAGGGAGTGAAAAACTAGAAAACATGCTAAAAGCTTAAAAGAATTCTAATGATAAGCACAAAATAGGATACAATCATAGAATTGAAGCTAATTTTAGAACCATATTTGTAAATGGAAAATATTTTCATATTAAAGAACTATTGCCTAATTTGAAAAATGAATATGCGGCATCCACATCTAAGTATATGTATGCATATGCCACATCCATTAAGATTAATTCTAAAAGCAAGCATCATACTTTCATATTAAGAAGGTAAGCAACAATTTGAAAGTCGTATCTCCAAAAGGAGAAAGGAAGGATTAAATTAATCATTATAAAACATACATTATCTAATAAAGTACAAATTCTCATCTTAGGAACCCTATTATTTGTGGAGTTCTAAAAGGATTCAATTGTGAAATAGTCTCATTCTCTTTAAAATAACTAATAAAGTCATAGTATTAGTGCTCACCACTTTAATTAGTACTAAGTGTCTTAATACTCTTACTAATTTTTTTCTTAACTTCAAGTCTAAATTCTTTGAATTTTTCAAATAATTAAAACTTTTGTTTCATTAAGTATACATGACCATATTTGGAATGATCATTAGTGAACATAATGAATTATGAGGACCCACCTCTAATGTAAATAGACATAAAGCCACATACATATGAATGTATAAGCTTTAATAATTAACTGGTATGCTTGTTCTAAAGGTAGTTTGGATTCATAATCAAAAGGATCCAAGTATCCTTCTATATGTAACTTTATGATTTTAATTTTGTTGACATGACCTTGAGTTGCCACAATGAAACAAGAATGATTAATTATAAAAGTATAGGATTCATTATATCATCATTTTTGTACCTTAACAATGTTTTATTCGATCGATATCGATCCTAGATTTTTGAAGGGTTAATTACTCTCTCTTAAGACCTAATCATTTAACCCCAACTAATAATCCCTAATTGATTCCAAAATTCCAATTTTACAATCTCTCGATTAACAAAATAACTTAATGTTTCAACTGGTTCTTAATCAATCTTTCGGATAATCGGTTCCTCACATAAGATCTCTCTTTCGTATAATTATCGATTTGATATTTATGTGACTTATTAGGTTGTTAACTCTCATTATCCAACCTAATCAGATTACTATCGATTTAATCTCTCGATTTATTATTGAAGTATGAGCAACCACAAATATCACAACACCCAAAACATTTCATTGAAATAAAAAAAAGTCAAGTCACAAAATGATTCGAGAACAAACCCTCAAATGAAATTTGAACATCATCAACGTGTTCAACATTCTCAATCGTAGTTCATACATCAAGATGGAAGTAAATAAATAAAAGATAGATAGAAAGAACTTGATTGGACTAGTCTTTAATGGCTGGACTGCTGCTCCTCCTCCTCTTCTCCCCTTTTGATCTTCCTTAGCTCCTTCTCAATTTGATAAGATGGTGGCTAGGTCTTCTTGGGTCTTCTTATGTTCTCTTATAGTTAATGAGTCATTTAGGGTAAATTCTAAGTCTTACCCATGTCAATTTGTCCAAAAATACCCTCCAAACATTAAAACAGAAGATCCCCACATCTGGCGAGTGTCTATCACGGTCGTGATAGCAGCAGAAAGATCTTCTGTTACG
>JANSVB020000056.1:178628-188981 GCA_025504935.2 Erythroxylum haughtii
GCATCAGAGTCATCTTGTGCTTTATTAGATGTAGAATACATAACATGTCAAAATTGTTTTCAAGACTGTATAGCTTAAGGTATTGTAATGTTTTGTTCAAAATTAATTATAGAAAAATGTTTTTCACTATTTTCTTTCACCAATCTATTAATAATATGTAAGTAAATGATTCAGTGTGATCAAAAATAATTTTAATTGATTAAAATATTTAATTTCGAATTTACAAGAATATGCATGAAATCTATCTTTCTGCTAGGCATGTGATGTCTATCGGACAAATTGATGAGGTTACACATGATTTTTGTAGAATTTGATTATGGAAAAATTATGTGAACATATTTGGGATATTTTTATGCCCCTTTAATTTTTCTGTAATTATTAAAAATGTTTTAATAATTTTATCAAACAATTTTCTAGATCTGGATAACTTCTAGAAATTGTAGGATCTGTTTTATTTTATGTTTTTGTATGTTTATATTTCGATTCCAGAACCTTAAAAATAGTTTTATGTGATAAAAATTTGTTAATTTTATATTTGAGGCATGCCTAAGTGATTTTGCTCGAAATTTGGTTTGCAAAAAAATTTTAGAAGTCATTTTTTTGTGTCTTATCGATGTTTCGGTGATCATAATGATTTTTGGGTGATTCCTAAGTTATTTTGATCGTCATGAAATGACCTAGACATTCTTAGAATGATGATTTGATGTTTTGTAAATTTTAGGAAATTATAGCAATAGATTTTCTAGTAAGACTAGAAAAATTGGCATGTGTAACAAAATTGAAATTATTTAATTCTAGACATCAAATAATTATTTTAAGGTAAATTAATTATGAATTAATTTTTAGAATTAGGCATTCATTTTAATTAGATTAAAATTAATTCCAAATGAATTTACATATGATAGTTATTTTAGCCAACTTAGTAAAAGGATGATGGTAAATCTAAGTGCTTGATTAGGCTTAGATCCAAATGTTGAATTGACCTTTCATGTTAGGATCTATAAAATGTCACAACCAAAATGATATGTTTACATATATGCATTAGAGAATGCATGGTTAGGAGAATGTGTGGGTTTGCATGATGGATGGTTGTTATTTAATTTTGGACATCAAATAATTGTTTTAAGGTAAATTAATTATGAATTAATTTCTAAAATTAGGCATTCATATTAATTAGATTAATATTAATTCCAATTGAAATAACATACAATAGTAATTTTATCCAAGTTAGTAAAAGGAAGATGGTAAATCTAACTGTTAGATTGGGGCTTTCATATTAGGATATATAAGATGTCATAACCAAAATGATATGTTTACATATATGCATTAGAGAATTCATGGTTAGGAGAATGTGTGGGCTTGCATGATGGATGGTTATAGGCTTAGGCTCAATTTGATTGGGTAGTCCATATCATGCTATGTAGTTATAGTAACTATATATATATATATACCATCTAAGTTAGATGAGACCTTAGTCAAAGCCTTCACTTAGAATATTAAAACTAATGTCTTCCTTTAATATGGCAAGAACCAGAGTCCTTTTAAAGTTAGAGTTGTTGGGCAAACCTAAGCCCACTTTACACGAATATATTTGAACCATGAAAATAGGATTTTCGGATAAATGGGTCAGTTTTAACTAGAAGTGTTGGTTTGTTAGGTAAACCCAAGATCAACATGGGCAGATGCGAAGTTGGGTAGTGTATATTAGGTGTATACATGTCAAGAGTTGATAGCCCAATTAGTAAGCACACATCAACAATTGATAGCACTAGATTCGATAGTTACGTTGGAGATGCAATTGGGATGATCGATACCCACAGGTTAAAGTAAGGTGACTTGTTAGGCAAACCTAAGGTCATTCTTAGGGATATTGGTTATCGAGCCACTAGGAGAATTTCTTTACGAGTGCTCTCAGATTTATATTGAGGGTTATGTATTTGTGCAAATAGTGGGATCCATAATGCGTGTTATTAAAGTCCTTATAGACATGCATTTAAGTACATTCTAATTTTTATCTCTTTAACGAAATGTTACTATTGCCCGAGTCAACACATAAGTACTAGTGTGAATCTAAGATCATTGATGGAAGCTAACAAGTTGACTGCACCAAACTTCTTTGACTATCTCAAGAACTTGAGAATAGTTCTCAAGTTCGAGAAGCTTGGCTATGTATTGGAACAACCATTTCTCGATTCCCCTGATGCTGATGTCTCTGATGATGATGGAAGGGCATATAGGAAGCTTCTCGATGATAGCAAGATGGTTAGTTGTATTATGCTTGCCACTATTTCACCGGAGCTATAAAAGCATCATCAGACTAATGATGCTTATACCATAGTCTATCATCTTAGGGAGCTCTTTGATGAATGCAAAGTTAGAAAGTTTCAAGACTTCATGATTTCTTTTCCGTTTCAAGATGGTTAAGGGGATATCTCCAATGCAATACGCACTAAAGATGAATGGCTATATTGAGTGGTTGGTCTCCTTAGGTTTTGTTTTGGATCATGAATTAAACATTGACTTAATTATGAAGGGTTTAACTGATAATTACTCACAATTTGTGCTTAACTATCAGATGAACTATATATCCAGCATAATTCTTGAGTTGGTCAACATGCTCAACGTAGTTGAGCCATCTATCCGTAAGGACAAGGTTGTGATGGTAGTGGACTCTTCTAGTTTGAAGAAAAAGAGCCAAAACAAGAAGAAGTCTGCAAGGCTTAAGGGAGGTGTCAAGAAAGCAAAGAAGACAACCTCGAAGGGAACTTGTTTCCATTGTGGCAAGGATGGCCACTGGAAGAGAAACTGTAAGGTCTATCTAGAGTCCTTGAAGTAGAAGAAGGCATCTAATGACTTTTAGACCTAATACATACTGATGTATGTGGTTAGATGTCCATACATTCTAAAGGTGGTTTCATATACTTTATTACCTTTATCGATGATCAATCTTGATATGGGTATGTGTATATCAAGAGATACAAGTCTGAAGCCCTTGAAAGGTTCAAAGAATTCATAAATGAAGTTGAGAAACAACTTAGGAGAAGTATTAAATCACTTCAATCCGATCGAGGTGATGAATACTTAAGCAGAGAGTTTTTAGATTATCTTAAGGACAATAGAATATTGTCCCAGTGGACTCCACCTTACATGCCATAACACAATGGTGTGGCTAAAAGAAGAAACCAAACCTTGATAGACGTGGTGAGGTCTGTGATGGGTTTAGCCGATTTACCAAAATCCTTTTGGGGGTACTCACTCCAAACTTTTATTTATGTATTAAACAGAGTCAAATCCAAGTTAGTTGATGTTGCTCCATATGAGATGTGGACTAACAAGAAACCATATCTTTCTCATATGGAAGTTTGGGGTTGTCCTGCTTATGTGAAGCGGATTCGATCAGATAAGCTTCAAGTTAAATATGACAAGTGTTTGTTTGTAGGATATCCTAAGGAAACTAGAGGATATTAGTTCTACCATGTTTCGGAACAAAAGGTGTTTGTTTCAAAACATGTTGTCCTTTTAGAGAAAGAGTTTCTTCTATGAGAAGACAGTGGGAGCAACATTGAACTTATGGAAGTTCAAGATGCTCAAACAGACGCAGATCAATTGTCTGGACCTGAGACTATTATTTATAAAGATGAAACAATAGTTCAACCTTATGACACACAAGAAGTTTGTAGGTTAGGTAGGATACGTCATGTTCCCGAGAGATAAGGATTTATCATAAGTGAATTTAGCAACGTATTGCTTATAGAAGATGATGAGCCTACTACCTACGAAGAGGCTCTGAAGAGTTCAGAATCTAACAAATGACTTCAAGCTATGAAATCTGAAGTGGATTCCATGTATGAAAATGAAGTATAGACTTTGGTTGACCCACTTGAAGGGATAAAACCAATAAGGTGCAAATGGGTTTTCAAGAAGAAAACTGACATGGAGGGTAATGTAGTTACCCATAAAACTAGGCCTGTAGCTAAAGGTTATCGTCAAAGGCAAGTTGATGACTATGACGAAACGTTTAGCCTAGTAGCTATGCTTAAATCTATTAGGATACTCCTAGCCATTGCCGCTCATTATGATTATGAGATATGGCAAATGGATGTGAGCTTTCCTTAATGGAAACCTAACTGATGATGTGTATATGACACAACCTGATGGTTTCATATCTATGAATGGAGAAAAGGTATGCAAGCTTCAGAAATCCATTTATGGATTAAAATAAGCATTCAGGAGTTGGAATATCCAATTTGATGAGACAATCAAAGAGTTTGGTTTCTCACAAAATCTGGATGAGTTGTGTGTGTATAAGAAGGTTAGTAGGAGTGCAATCATGTTTCTTGTACTGTATGTAAATGACATATTGCTAATAGAAAACGATGTCTCTGTTTTGCAATCATTCAAAATTTGATTAGCTAATAACGAAAGATCTTGAGAAGCACCTTATATTTTGGGGATAAGGATCTATAGAGATAGATCTAAGAGGTTGCTTAGTCTTTCTCAGTTTACATACATTGACAAGATGCTAAAGAGGTTTAGTATGGAGTAGTTCAAGAGAGGTTATCTTCCAATGGTACATGGGATTACACTCTCTAAATCTATGTGTCCAAAGACACAAGATGAGAGGACTCACATAAGTTTGATTCCTTATGCTTTGGCTATAGGATCACTCATGTACGCTATGTTATGTATTAGACCCAATGTATCGTATGCTCTAAGTGTTACAAGCAAATACCAGTTGGACCCTGGTAAGGGTCATTGGGTGACTGTCAAGAATATCTTTAAGTACTTGAGAAGAACTATGGATGTATTCTTAGTCTATGGAGAAGGTGATCTTGTGATAAGCGGGTATACTGATGCCATTTTCCAATCCTATTGGGATGACTACAAATCCCAGCCCATACATGTATTCACGTTGAATGGTGGTGCAGTCAGTTGGAAAAGTGCCAAACAAGAGACAACTGTAGATTTGATGATAGAGACGGAGTACATTGTAGCTTCAGAAGCAACAAAGGAAGCGATTTGGATCAAGAAGTTCATCATGGAACTTGGTGTGGTTCTGAACATCGCTTGTCATTGTATTGTGACAACAACGGGGCTATAGCGCAGGCAAAGGAACTAAGGTCTTATCAGAAGTCCAAACATGTACTCAAGTGCTACCATTTGATTAGAGCAATCATTGGTAGAAATGATGTCAAGATAAGAAGAGTTCCCATCGATTAGAATATAGTTGATCTGTTGACTACGCTTATTTTCCAAAAGAGTTTTGTGTCACAAGTACACGCCTATGGCATTAGATATCAAGGAGATTGACTTTAGTGCAAGTGGGAGTTTGTTAGAGGAAATCTCTAAAGGCAATCACCTTTAACACTTATTGTACAAATCATTTTATGATTAATAAAGGCATTTTTCATTATTTCAATGTTCATGCATTTATGGATTTGATGTTGATCTTGAATTGATTTAATGAAGTCCTTGATACAAAAAATAGTATGGAGGAAATCATGATGAGATCATGATAATAAGATTCCTATCATGTGTAATTATGATAGTATCTAAACATTCCCTAGTCATAGGATTAATGAGCTGAGATATCATTAATTCGGATAGACTAGCACATCTTATACTCCTTAATTGGATCAAGCAGTAGATCTCATAAGTTGTAGACATAAGTTGTTTAAAGTTAACATGTGGATGCTTCCTATGTGTAGTAAGTACATTGGATTGACCTACTATGAGACAATCATATTGATATTATATTCCAGTGTTAATGAAAGTCTCATCATAGCAATGGTGCAAGTATCCTTTGACTTGAGGTGCTCAGGGATATCTCAGATACTAATCCTATGCTTTGACTCCATTCATCGATTCCTTTCAAGGGTTACTCATAGGATAGTGATTGGGTACAACTTGAGGTATTCGGAAGTAATTGAGTAGCCAATAAAGGATTCACCACTCCTGATAGAAGGAGATGATACCTATAGCCTCTTGTTGTTACTCTAGACTCTCTAGCTAGAGAAGATATGTGTCATGAAGAGAGTCTTCAATGATACATAGAGTAATGAGATCCTCATGACAAGATTTAATATCACTTGGACTAGATGTGACATAGTCAGCCTAGTGGGAGTTGACAATTTGACTATACTTTGAATCAAGTGCAGTATAGATAGTGAAAGGATGAATTGCATGGCAACATTGCGTATGGAAGGGTTCGTAGTCGAACCACTGACTTTCTAGTCAATTGGGGGTCATATCGTGTTGCTAGATACTGTTATTAACTTACTTGAATTAAGTGTTAATTCAATTGGCCAATATAATTGGAAATCTAATGGGTCACACACATAGGAGATCTGAAAGATGAGTAAAATGGTCTTAAATAGTGATTCAAGATATGTAAAGAGTGTTTTGGGATTGTATCGCGATGTGATCGTAGTAGAAAACATTGCATGGACTGGATTAGAAACAAGTATTATTGGCTGCCAATTTGGCCATTAACTTCCCAAACTTCCATTAATGCATGCTATTCATGGTCATTAACTTCTCATAACTTCCATTAATGCATGCTATTCATGGCCTTTAACTTCTCATAACTTCCATTAATGCATGTTATTCATGACTATTAACTTCCATTAATGCATGCTATTCATGACCATTAACTTCCCATAACTCTCCATTAGTGATGGGGGTTATGGAAGGCCAAATTGTGCAAAAAATAAAGATGATTTTTGTCCATCTCATGTAAGATACAAGGTAAATAAAAAGGTTCTTTCTTACACACACTCTTTTCTCTCTAACTCTCACAAGAGTTTTTGTCTTTGTTAGCACAAAGAAGGAACTCTAGCTATCTTCTAGTGAGGTTTCATCCTTTTATCTTCGTGTGGACTTTCATTAGAGACAGTCTACATTGATCGTTGTGGTTTACGACAACCCAATGCGGAGAAGATTAAAGAACAAAGGACATCGTCGAAAAGGTATGTAAACATCTTACTTTTCATGTTTTTGTTTTTTATATCTATATGTATGAGTAGATCTAGTTTTTGAGGTTCTGTTTTATTTTTTGCTACGTATATTTGATATATATTATGTATGAATTACATGATCGGAACCTTACATTATACCCAAAAAAGCAAAAGCCCTCTTCCTTAACAGAGTTCATACCCATTTCCTGTTGCACAACAATGTATAAAGTTATTGCTAAGTTGTTTTCTATAAGACTTCAATTAGTTCTGAAAGAAGTTATAAATACTGCTCAAGGGGCCTTCTTACCTGAGAGAAATATTGGAGATAACATACTCATTCTATAGGAGCGATTAGGGGAGTACAAAATAGGTAGCTTGATAAAAATAGAATTTTTCAAAGCTTAAAACATAATCAGCTGGAGATACTTACAAGAATGCTTGCAAGTAATATGTCTACCATTTAAATTCAGGGATTGGATATTGGAATGCATTCAAACTACCTCTTTCATTGTCTTGGTCAACGGTATTCCATTTATACCCTTCAGAAATGCTAGAGGGATAAGACAAGGGGATTCCCTTTCCCCTTACCTTTTCACTTTAACTATGGAAGGGATTTCTAGAATAATATCCAAACTCATTGAATGCAATGGTAGATTTCTATATCACAATACATGTAGAGACATTAAAGTCTCTCACTTGATTTATGTTGATGACCTAATGCTTTTTAGTAATGCAGACAACCATTCTATCAGCATCTTGCTAAACATAATACATATATTTTTAGAATGGTCTGGTTTCAAGGTAAATGTTAAGAAGAGCAGCTCGTACATATCCTCAGATGTCAGAAATCAAGAGGAAATTTGTAGCAATGTAGGATTTGCACTGCATTCCCCTCCATTCAAATATATGGGAGTTCCAGTTACAACAACCAAACCCAAATTTTTAGACTTCTTTCCTCTAATTGAGAAGATTAAAAATAGGATCAATGCATGACAAGATAGATTCCTCTTCACTGCAACCAAACTTACACTCATTAGCTTAGTCTTAAACAACTTGCACATCCACTGGTTTGCACATGTTGTTTTGCCTAAGAGAGTTAACAAAGAAATTGACAGGATTCTAAAAGCATTTATGTGGTCCGGGAAAATAGAAAATTGCAAGAAGGTTAAAGTTAAATGGAGTGATTTGACTATACGAAAGAAGCAAAGAGGGTTAGGCATTATTCCAGTTTCACAAATGCAAAAGGTAATCTTATGCAAGAGAATGAGGAGACTCTTTACTGATAAAAAAGCATTATGGATCAAGTGTGTGAATGAGTATCATCTCAAAGATCAGAATTTCTGGTAGGTAGAAAACTCTTGTAAATTTTCTTGGATTTTCAATTATCTACTCAACTTAGAGAGGTATGGTATATCCCCCTATTAAGCATCAGTTAGGAGATAGAGCAAATATGGTTCTGGTTCGATAATTAGACTGTATATAGCCCACTTTTCCAAAGAGCAAACATAATATAACTCAAAAACAAAATTTCAAGCAATGCTAGAGTCTCTACACTGATCAATAATGGAGATTGGTTTGGCAGTTTTAGAGGTTCTCCTTACTTACAAACTACTTACCACAAATCTCTGAGCCCCATAAAGAGGATAACATCATTTGGGTTCCCAACCGAAGAGGTACTTTCACCAATAGCTCCTGTCATAAGATAATTGCAAGAAATGCTGAAGAAGTCTCTTAATATGAAATTCTATGGAAATAGTCTTTAAACCTAAAAGCCTCAGTTTTCTCTTGGTTGGTAATCAAGAATAGGCTTAGAGCGTAAGATAGATGATTTGGGGTATATAATCCCATTTGTGTCCTATGTAAACAAGCTAAAGAGAGTAGGAATCATCTACATTTTTGTTGTCCTTACACACAAGCAATTTGAAACAAAATTCTGCACATATTACCAGTTCCTTGCAACACTTTTGATTGGAGAGAAACACTAAACATGATCATTGATAGCACCAAGCAGATAAGCCAAATGGGCTTCTCATTAAAACAACTTTTACTACCACCATCGACTTGATAGGGAGGGAAAGAAATAGGAGATTGTACAAGGGAATTGAATTGAAGAAGAAAAATATAAAATAGCATAAATGATTATCAATTAGGTCTTAGCAGCTTTGATAGAAAACTTCAAACAAAATATACTCACTCATATCATGAAGAATATGTGGATTTTGTAATTCTTGTACTTAAATGTAGTATACTCCTTTAAATTCCTTTTTTGCTAAGTTGTTGACAAATTAAGCGAATGATTGTAATGTTGTTATTGTAGCTATTACTTCTATTAATATAATACCTTTTAATTTAAAAAAAAAGTGAAAAATACAATTTCTAAAAAGTTTACTACAAAAGGAATAGAAAACCCAAAAGCAACGGAGACAAAGCTTTGAGCTCCTGAAAAGCTGAGAGGCAGGCGAGCTGATAAAAGTGAAGCAAAGACAGTACCTTGCACAATGAGAAGCACGAAAGGACCGAGGCTAATAAAGAAAAGGTTAGCCATTGGGTGAAGAAAGGGAGCTAAGAGAAGGAAAGCCATCAATCTCTTCACATAACAAATATTTTTTACAAGATAAAAATATTATACCAAATCTCACTCCGTTTTAAATACAATATGAATTTTTTAACACACTCGTTGAAAATTTAACGCCTCGCAGAAAACCATAGAAAGGACACCATGTCACCCTTTAATTAAGAGAAACTACTGCACTGCACTCCTCAAAACTAACCAAATGATTTACAAATAAATACGTTCTACACCTTGCAACAATGCCAGAGGCCGCCGCATGGAAGTTTTCTAATGCGCCTCAAAATGAACCGACATAGGGTCATTATCCAGACCAGTTCATCAGGTCGTGCACTCACAACAAATGTGTTCTGGAATTCTCCTTTTTAACAATTATTATGGAACTGTCAAAGTTTAGCATCCATGCCTGCATCTACTGCATAACCTTGCCCTTGTTTGGCACTAACCAATGTCCTGTGAAATGAAAAATTCCAGAGGTTCAATTTCACGATATATTCCCATGCCCTAAACATAGAGAGAGAACATACAATTAGAATCAAATATATATCATGGTTTGCTCTATGCAGAGTCAGATCTTAAGGTCTATTTGCCAACCCTAAGTATGAAAGAAAGAAGGTTACCCCAGTACGACACTTAATGCTCGAGTATTTTGATTTTCTCAATACAGTTTTGCATGTGTTGAGTAACATCAGCAGATAGACGCTCTCCAACTATGAGCTTGTACTGCTCAAATTTCATTTCTTCACATTTCCAACTGGTGGCTCGAGCCCCCGGGCAGCATATACATGTTCCAACCCGCGCCCATGATCCCACACAGGGCGCGCGAGC
>JANSVB020000056.1:555468-574014 GCA_025504935.2 Erythroxylum haughtii
AAAAATAAGTGTTTGTGTATAAAATACAAAATCACTTTTTTAGTAGATATAACTTTTTTGACAGTCAAAATATAACTTTTTAAGAAACTTAAATTTGGAGTTTTTAAAAAAAATATATTTTTAATTAGATTTTTTAAATCAATTAATAAGCTTATTTTTAGTCCATTTTGTCCTTAAGTTTTACACATAATTTTCACAATATCCACAAACTCATCTTCATGTTTATTTTGTGATTGATATAAAACTATTTGACTTTTTATATGTTTTAATATTTATTTTTGAAATTAGTTTTATTTATATTATAATCTATATAAAAAATTTGATTAGATATATTTTTATTTATGTTTCATATGGTTTAAAATTATATAATAATTAATATATTATGCTTTGCATATTCTTTAATATAATTTAAATAATATTTATATGTATAAATAATTTTATTACAAAATAAAATATAGTTAAAATTAATAAAGGTTTTTTTATTTTTATATTGTCAAACAATTTACTGTATGAAACTTTTTCAAAAAAATTATTTTTTAATTGGCAGCCAAATAATCAATTGACTTTTTAGAAAAGCTCTTCTAAGAAAAATTCTACTGATATAAATCCATCTAAATAGGCACTAAGTTGCGTTTGATCTCATCATATTTAATTGTTAAAACTACCATTTAGGAATTGCGGGAGATATACCATGAAACTTAGATCGACTTGTAAATTTTCTATGTATATTTGGTTTTGGCTTGTGTAGGTAGGTATTTACATGGGTTAACAAGCAACAAGTGTCTCAAATTAACTTCATTCAGAAGAGAAGAGATTCATAACTTCGTCTACTTCACATAATAACATACACATTTACACGAGGGAAGCCTTGGAAAAAGATTATAAATGTAAAAGTTCTTTGTTTGTTTATAATAGTTGAACGATAACTTGATGAACATTTTTCATAAATTGAATTTTTTTTCAAATATAGTACATTATAATATTATAATTTGAAAAAAATTTAATATATATATGCCAATAATAATAAAATTTACATGTCATTTTACATGTTTGAAATTGTAATAAGACATTTACATGATCCGTAACCAAAAACTCATTGGAATAATTAAAAAATATAGGAGAAGAAAAAGACAAATTGAACACTTGTTAGATTTTGAAAATTAAAAACTAAAAAGAATTATATTGATGACTAAAGCCGTTGACGGAGTTGCATCTTGAAACAAAGATTTATCGTGACCAGCTTCTCAAGTGTTTACATCTAATAGCTAGTAACGAGATAACGGAACGGCTTGAAGGAATCTGTGGTTTCCTCTTCTTCTCCTGTTCAGGTATTTGTTAGAATTTCACTATTAGAACTACAAACCTTTCGAATTTATTGGTTAACACTTAAAACTGTTTTTCTTTCTTAATCTATAAACACATTTTCTTTATTCTTCTTTTTTATACTCGTGATAGGTGAATATTGGCAAAAGTTCTTACAAACTCATCATTAGTTAAATTAATTAGTAATATTATGATGTAATAAAATATATAGTTAATTAAATAAATGCAGTTCATTTTAAGAATAATTATTATTTTGACTTGTAACATGTACACAAGCGTTGATATTTAAATGATTAATATGTTTCAAACATATAATAATTAGTTGAATAAAATTAGGGGTGCCACTACTAAAAAATGGGTATCGTTAAGTCAAATTGGACTCAAAGTTCGTAACCTATATTATATGCCCTAGGTTTACCCTAAGTAACAACAAAAAGTTCCTTCTAATTCTTCGTCTTTTGGACACTAGTTTACGACGATGTCAGCGTGCCTATATACGATCGTGGCACTATATTGGTCGTCAGCAACAAAACTTTCACATACTACGACACTGTACTTAAGAGTCAGATGCAATACCTCGAGCAAAATTAAAATCTTGTTGTCAAAATGAGTGCAACCTTGCTAACTTTAAAATGGGTGTCTCTCCATATGATCGAATATGGCTACCACATAATCACTCTCTTAATGTGACAACCTTTGCTAACTTTAAAATGGGTGTCTCTCCATATGATCGAATATGGCTACCACATAATCACTGTCTCTTAATGTAACTTAGAAGAAAACTATCACTTAATCATTGTTATGTAAACAAGTATTTTCTCTATCTTTTAATGTAAATGATAGCTATATACCGCACTACTGAATGTGAAGCGAGAGCAAATCGACGGAAGGTATGGATGTGACCTAAATGAGAATAGCATACGAACAATGAATTAAATTTAAGGTGCACAACCGTCTGCAGAATTCGTTAAAGCCTGCAACTCATGTGAAACGTGTTCATTTTAATATAAATCCTGTGATACGATTTCAAATTAATATTGGATTATTAAGAATAAACTTGATTACAAAGCCGTACATAAATTTACTGAAATAGAATTAATTAAGTTATTATTTCTCTTTTAGCTTTTGCTTCCAAAAAAAGATACATGTAAGTTAACCCTAATTAGTTTTATTGAAACCATAACTAGTTACTTATATGTACAATGTTTAGTCCTAATTTGTCTATCACAAGTTAAGAATATAACACTAGAGTTTTTATACATATATTACTCATGCTTAATTAGATGATTAAGGCCTATTAGCCAAAAATCTTAATAAATCACTTTTAATCTTAAACCAAACTTCATAACAACCCATGACATATAATTATTGTAAGTAAATTAAAAAAATTCCAACAAAACCATCTGTAAAACACATATACAGAGTTGACGAGGGAAAAAGAGAAAGAAGGAAGAGACGTGTTACAAAAAGATCACCTGGGAACTTTCTCAGATTGATCTATCGAAACTGGCTTGACGTATGTGCAATAGTTTTTGCGTTCCTTAGGAGTTAATGTTCCATCCAATCCATCCTTTGGAGAGGAAGAGTGGAAAATAGCCTATGTTGAACTTAGGCATTTTATCTTGCAGAATTTAAATATGTATACCGAAATGAACAAATAGAATCAAAGTGCATGAAAATATTTGGTTTAAGGAATCAGTGACAGAATCAGCCAACCTCAATAAGCGTTTATAAATCAATTTAACTACTTTTAACTTCAGAACTTGGCCCATCTGTGAATACAATATATGTTTCTGTCTGGTATATGTAGCTAGGCTAGAACCCTGTGACAAGCTGCTAAGATTGAGAAAAATTGAATTATAGAAAGGTATTGAAAGCGTATGATCACAAATCAACATTCTTAATATCTGCTACGAGTTGACCTTCAGGGACAAACTCTGTCATGAATTGTTCCTGTATACATGGCTGTTCTTCCATTTTTGCGAAGACTTTAAAGAATCCATATTCCCGGAGAAGGCATATAGGGTTATACACTTTCCTGGAGCGATTCACATCCGAGTTCTCGAGTTGTTCTGGATATTCGATCTTAAGGTAAGGCCTAACTGAAGATCCAAAGACTTGCAGGTTTGCCTCGAAACAGAGAAAGCTGAAGACAACATGGTAACAGGCCCATTCTCCCTGGATCTTTCCGCTGGTGTTAGACTGAACATACAAGAATCTTGTTGTGAAGGTATTTGAACTGGCACAGCATACCATTTTGGCGCCTGAGAGCCATTAAGATGGCAATAATCTTGATCATAGGGATTGAAACTAATATGGGATTCCTCGTAAACACTAAACTCCGGATTTTTACAGCAGGAGGGATCATACAGCCACGGTGTTGAGCTCTTGTAATTGTAACTGAGGTTGTTTTGGAGAGGTTTCAGATAATAGCTGATGCTGGCTTTCCTGGCTTGAAGCTGCAATCTTTTCTTCTTTAGTCTCTCTTTCTTGTGAGCATTTTGATGGCCTCCCAAAGCCTGTGAATTTGCGAATTCCTTGAAGCAATATTGACACTCAAACTTCTTGTCATCAGCCTCACCCGAAGAACTTCTCTCTTTGACAGGTTTCTGTTTATGATTTGATGGAACTGTTTTAGACAAATTCACACTTTCATCTCCTTCAACAAACACTTTCTGGAAGCTCTCTTTTTGGGGATTCAGATCAAACCCAAATAATTTGACCTTCTTCTCTACGCAGGAGTCAGCAGAGTAGCAATTTTCTCCATCCATTAATGTGAAAGATTGGATATTGGAGGCTTCCTTTTCCATTTGTGTCCAGCACTGAGAAAAGAAAGGTGTTTCTTATCACTAATGCACCGTTTAGTTGTTTGGCTTCTTCCCTATATATGGTTTTCCAACTATGAATTGCATCTAGAGGGATTAGTTTTATAATCATGGGAACAGCACATAATTACCCGAAGGTCAATATAAAAGGGCGAAAGAGAATGGTCAGAGCAGAGAAGCTGTCTCATGCAATATTGTTTGTTTATAATTTATTCATTTTTGTAGTAGATACACTTCAAACTTTCTCCATCAAGTAGGATCCAGTGCACCTTATTTATTTATTAGGGAGGATTTTCATGGTCTTTAAGCAACATTAAGTTCATTAAAAATTCAACTGTGACCCCTAATTGGATGTTTAGAACACATATTCCATGGGTTATGAGAGGATAAAGCTCACTAAATATATATTGAGTGTAATAACAAAAGTCAAAGAAAGATAGGGACATAATCACCTGCTAGGAAAGAGGTTTTCTAACTCTTGACTAATCTCCAACTGTACCTAAATGCATATCTCAGATTATTTTACCAAGACAACAAATTAGTCAGTGGTTGTATGTATTGTCCTATAAACAAAGCTTATGCTATATAATATACAGAAAGCTATCTTATTTAATATAAGCTGTGGGTGCCAAGTCCGATCCACTACAGGTCTCCAAATAATGCTTGTGCAATGTTGAGGGCTGTAGAAATGTGATTATTTTGCACTCAAATGAAACTTCTCGTAATTATCACCCAACTCACACAATAGTAATAAAGGAGTGCTTTTTAATCTCTATATCTTGACCAATTTTTGGGAATGCTATTACAATATTAAGGAGAGTAGTTGCTAAACAAAGGAATATAAGAAGTGGGCAATGATGTAAGCATATATACTATTAAGGGTCAATTAAAGATCTGGGCATATCTTCTTAGAGCAGACAAAGGCAATATTTTATACTCAAAAGCATATGTTTTCAGGTGAATCAAGTCATAAACTAATGTTTGTTTATACATAGGAAAAGAATTTGTGTTGGACAGTTGTTCTAGTTGGTCCCTACCTTTTGTAGCTTTAGGGACATGTTAGAGACTCTCGGATTGTGTTGTTATTCCGTTGTCTATACCCTACATCTTCTCGTTGGCGCCTTCTTTACACCAATGGTTCTCTTCCTCTCTTTCATGATCATCAATTCCCACTCTCCTTTTCTCTTTTTCCAACTAGACATGCTGTCATCAAAGCATTTCGCTATCCTAACATGTGGAATCGAATGAGGGCGTTAGAGGCAAGATTGGTTCACGGTGGCTACGTAGCTTGGTGGTTGGTTGATTGATTGATTGATTCATTTTACTCTTTGGGTTACAAGTTTCATGAGTGGCCCCTACAATCATTCATCCCCAAATCCTTGTTCCCATCCAAGCTTACTAAAACAATTTTAAGTGTAACCTTTAAGACTACCAAGATTAACTATGGCAAAAAGAGAGAAAATATTGCATGATCACCAGTACTCCTGGAAAAAGGCCTTGGTTGTTATATGACATTTAATAAGTTCGTCAAAGAGTCTACAAATGCAGCCACAATTATTCTGTGTGATACAGTCACAGTTAGCAGATCTTTTAAGTCCCGCTATTTGTGCGGCCTTGAAAACTGCAGAAGCAAAATTTAACTCTCCATAGCACTTTTATGCTTTGCCTGTAGTACAATTTACCTCCCGGTATATTTTTGAGTTTCTCTAGGCAAACATTAAAGACCTTTTTTTTTTCTTTTTCACTTCATTTGCTTAGATGAAAAAGGAAACGTGAGTGTATAGCTCAAGAAAACTTGTTAGTGCTTTCTTACATGCCTGCTTTCAACTAGTCATTGTTCTGATGGGCTTGGGAAAGAAAAGTGTAGAAGGCACTGTCAGGAGAGAAACAATATAACTCTTTAAAATATCAATGTTGAAAAAAAAACTCTTAAAATTGCACTAGTAAAATAATATGAGAATAGAAAATTTTAAGTGACAAAACAAACGATAAGATTTACTTGAAAAACCTTTCAATATAAAGAAAAAATTATAGAACAAACTGATAAATAAATTCACTAAACTTAATATAGATTTATAGAAAAAAAAAAGGTTATCTCTCACCTCCAACAATAAGTGGTCCAACAAAGTTTTATGATTGAAACCAAAGTTAACGTTACAATCAACAATCACTCGTATCAATCTCCAAAACAATCAAACAAGGATGAGAATATAACCCTCTTTACCCTCTCTCTTTTTTTTTTTCACTTTCAAATATTGTACCTACACTCTCTAAAAAACATAAGTCTTTTTTATCTTTTATATCATGAAATAAAATTTTATACCACTTACATGACCACTCACCGCCTCAATTGCAAACATACACGGTTACAGAGAGTTATAGAATATCCACACATGGTTTTGTATCTTTACATGGGTGTATATACTACCGTGTATGTCTTCACCTCTTTATACTTTATTCAAATGTTTATAGATACTTATACGGTTGATCCACACCGTCATGTAAGTCAAAATAAGGGTATGTAGCTCTCTACATGATTGTGTATCTCCCCAAAAGAGGTTCTTTCATCTTGTCTTCACTTGTTTATCATTCCCACGAACTATAAAACCGTCTACGATTACTGAAAGTTTCAAAATAGGGTTAGATACTATGAAGAAGACACATTATTCTCCATCATCAACTTGAAATACATCGCAACAGGCTTACTACAAAGCTCATGCTTATTTTTTGGAACCACTCTAATCAACACAATTCAAATATGTATGAACCTTCTTTAATACTAATTGTTACTTTTCTATCATGGACCTCAATTAATGATATTTAAAGTTGAAGTGCTTTGTAAGGAAATGATACATAATATTTTTGCTTAAGTCAATAGTACTTTGACTATCACAAAATATTACATAGTCTTCTTATTTTACATTCAACTCTTGAAGGAACCTTTTCAGCTAGAGCATCTCCTTATAAGCTTCCATTATAACTACACATTCTACTTCAGTTGTAGATAAAGTCATACACTTTTATAACTTGGATTACCATGAGATGGCTTATCCTACAAACTTGAACAGAGAACCTGAAGTGAATTTTCTTCCATAAAAATCTCCAGCCATACCTGTATCCATAAAACCTTTTAAAATTAGCTCACTATCACTAAAGCACAAACTCCACTTCGATGTGCCTCTCAAATATCTTAGATTCCATTTCATTGCTTCCCAGTGAATCTTCAATTGATTTGACAAGAATCTGCTCACCATCCCAACATCTTGAGCAACATCTAGCCTCGTGCACATTTCTCCTTTTTTTGTTAAGGGACATGCACACTTGCACAACTTAAAGTGAGATGCTAGTGGCGTGTTAACTGGCTTGATATGCTTCATATTAAACCTTTCTAGGACTCATTCAATATATCTCTCCTAAGATAACAACAATCGCTTCTCCTTCTTGTCTTGAGTTATCTACATGCCTAAAATCTACTTTACAAATCCTAAATCTTTCATATCAAAATTTTAAAAACCCTTTTTAACTTTTGAATTCTTCCAATATCTTGACCCACAATTAACATAAAAAAGAATTATGAAATTTTAACCTGAGAGCATCTTGAAATACATGCAAGCATCGACTTAAGTTCGCTTGAAACCATGATCAGTCATAAATGAATTGAACTTCTGATAAAACTACCTTTTAGTTTGTTTTTAAGCCATAAAGAATTTTCTTCAACTTGCAGACCAAACTTTTCTTTCCTTTAACCTTGAAACCTTATGGTTACTCCATGTACATGGCCTCTTCTAAATCTCCATGCAAGAAGGTTGTTTTAACATCTAACTACTCAATTTCAACATCCAAATAGGCAGTTAGACCCAAAATCATTTGGATTGAGGTAATCTTGATTGTAGATGAAAAGATTTCATCAAATTCAATACCCTTTTTTGACTGAATCCTTTTACTACCAAATTTGCCTTATGCTTTACCAGCTTGTTGTCATTATTTTGAACATCCATTTATTCGTTAATGCCATTATATATTTTGGAAGCTTTACAAGCTCTTATGTATTGATTTTCTTCAAAAATATATCTCTTCCTTCATAGCTGTGAGCTAGAGATCATTATCTTCATAAGATGCAACTTCTTGCACATTCTCAAGCTCCCCCTCAACAGTAAGTAATAGATTTAGATACCTTGTAGAAGGCCTTTTCTCCCTTGTTAACTTTTGAAGCTATGTTTCATCAGCTGTTGACTCAAATTGCTTACCTTAATGGATTCATCTTCAATATTGTTTGGATGTGGTTTATATAGCTCATCATTGTTAGATTGTATATGATCACCACCAATGTGTGTTTGGCCACACACTTCATCTTCTTCACTTATAGACTGCTTAATAATGGATAGAATTGGTAAAGAGCTAACTATGTCATTTGATAAGCTGTAGGGTGATGATTTATCTCTGCTTAGAAGATCAACACCTCTCTCGGGCTCTTGGAACACCATATCCTTGCTCCTGATCACCTTTTGCATCTTTAGGTCATAAAGTTTGAAGCCAAACTGATCACCTAATGCAAGGTATTGACTTTGAGTCAAGCTTCTCTCTTTCATCCTTCGTATATGTTTAAATACCTTGTAGCCAAAAGCTTTCAAATGATGATATGTAGGATCTTTTCCAGTCAACCCTCTCTCAAGAATCTCAATATCCAACGAAACTGAGGGAGTTGGATTAATCAAGTAGACTACAATTCGAGCTGCTTCTCCCCAAAATTTCTTTGGCGACATAAACATCCCGAGAATGCAACGAACCTTCTCTACAATGGTTCTATTCATCCTCTCAGCATTGCCATTGTGTTGTAGAGTTCCTGGTTCAGTTTTCTCATGTCTAATGTCATGCGATGTATAGTATTCTTCAAATACCTTAAAAGTATACTTCTCTTTGTTGTCTGTTCGCAGGAACCTTAACTTCCTCTCAGCTTCTCTTTCTATCATAATATGAAACTTCTTGAAAGTTTCATATACTTGACTATTAAAGTTCAACATATACACCCAAGTTTTCCTCAAAGCATCATTAATGAATGAAACAAAATATCTGTTACTTCCTAATGAATCCTTCTCAGTAGGACCATAAACATTTGAATGTACAAACTCCAATAACTCTAAATTCTGTGTAGATATTCTTTTGAAAGAGACTTTATGCTACTTTCCTGCCAAGCAATGACCGTAAGGATTAAACAGTTGTGAGTTCTTAATTGGGATAAGGGATTTTCCAGTTAGTAACTTTAGTCCCTTTGCACTCATATGTCCTAATAATCAATGCCATAGATTTAGTGAAGTGAAGATTCCTCTTCGGTTGTCTATACTTCTCCACCACCATACATCTTTAAGTGTGTCTTGTATAGTGAGCAACATAGCTCTCCTTGGGCAACAATCATGACACCTTTGGACATTTTCCACTTCCTATCCCTGGAAGTATGTTGGAATGCTTCTTGATCCAACACATTGGCCGATAACAAATTTAGCCTTAGATTGGGGACTTGTCGTACATCTCTTAAGGTCATAAGCATATGACATTTGTCTGAACTCAGATATGGCTCATAACTACTATCTTAGCATAACTTTAGTTTCTTATCTTTGCACTCCCAAAATCTTTACTCTTATAGCTTAAGAAGTATTCCATCTTTAGAACACAATGATAAGATGATCCTGTATCAATCAGCCAGTTACAACCAAAATTACTGAAATGAAAGCATTCACTAGTTGTACAAACTAAAGACACCTCATCATCTGTGCTTGTAGCAGACTCTACTTTTATCATCATCATCATTCTAATGATGTTGCCTTTTTTTAAATCCCTTTTGTACTTATAGCAGAACATCTTAATGTTTCTTGCCTTATTGGAATAATGACATGCCTTTATGTCTTTTTCATTTCTAGACTTTGAATGGTTCTTAGACTTGTCACTACATTTAGTAACCTTACTCTTATTCCTTTCCCTGCTTTCTGTCACTAAAGCCTAGACGTTGTCGACTCTAATTTCCCTTCTTCTGATTTCTTCATTAAGCATACTCTCTTTGATTACATCCAAAGAGTGCACACCTTTAGGAGCTGAGTTGTTAATCATTACCACTATCGTTTTCCAGCTATTTTGTAACATACTTACTAGGAGCAAAGCTTAAAGCTCATCATAAAAATAATCTTTATAAGCTTGTTGATTATGTCCTGGAAATCACTTATATGCTCCAACATTGATTTCCTAGCTTTCAACTTCAAGTTCACAAGCCTTGTAATCAGAGAGGCCTTGTTATGAGCAATCTTCTTTCTATAGAAACCTTCTAGCTTCTTCCATAGCTCAAAAAGATCTGTTTTGTAAGAAATATGGTTGAATATACTAATATCAATCCAATGTCTTATAGTGCCCATAGTTTTCTCGTCATCTTTTCCTATTCTCTATCTAACATCCTTTTAAGTTTTGAAGGAATATCGTCCTTTATACCTTTGTCCACATCAATAAGATCAAAGAGATCCTTGTAATACAGAAGGTCCTCCATTATGAGCCTCCAAATCAAGTAATTTGATGACATTAAATTATCCATATAGTTGTTTCCACCTTCTATTATGATGATTATGTACCACTTATTGAGAGACAAATAATACAACTCTCTAAAAGATTAATCAAATATCAACTAAAAAAACCTCTTCAAGTTGTAGCAACAAAATAATGTGAGAATAAGAAACTTTAAACAGTGAAACAAACACCAAGATTTACATGAAAAACCCTTCAGTGTAGAGGGAAAGACAATGGTGCAAACCAATAAACAAATCTACGAAAGTCAATAATGATTTATATAAAAAAAAGATGATTGGCTGCAAACATACACGATTACAGAGAGTTCTATGGTCTTCACACACAGTTTCGTATCTTTATAACATTGACGTGTACATGATAGTGTATAAGACCATATGTGCCTTCAACTCTTCATACTTTCTTTACGTGTTTATAGACACTCACACGATTTATCCACACGGTTGTGTTAGTTAAGACATGAGTGTGTAGTAACTCTACAAGTTGTGCATTTACCTATAAGAAATTCTTCTATGTCTTCACTATTTTATCATTCTCACAAACCATAAAGCCATCTACAATCATCAAAAGTCTCAAAATAGTACTATACACTAACCTCAAAACCTTGCTTGTAAAACCTAAAGTCATATAAGGTTGGAAAAACAAGAGTGGAAGATGCCTAGAAATTCATTCTCCTACAAGTAAAATGATAAGTGTAAATTGCATTATGTTTTAGGGTTAAGTTTGATATATATTTAATTGTTAATTCAATCGTTTAGTATATGTTTAGGTTAGAATTGTGTTAGTTTGTTAATTATTTGTGTTTAAGTGTTTTTATGGGTTAATATAAGTCTTTGAGCTTAAATATTATATTTTAAAGGTACGTTGATGTGTTTATTAGTGTTTTAGGGCCAACTTCGAAGAATGGAGAAGTCTTAGAAACATTCAGGCCGAAATAATGGCCCACGATTGTAGCACAAGAAGTTATAATCGTGATAGAAACACTGGAGTTAGCCCACAATCATGGCCCATATGTCACGATCATGATAGAAGCTCAAGACATGGGCCACAATTATCGCATGATCGTGATAGAAAGCTTATACATGGCCCACGATCGTGGCTTGCATCGATCAAACACATATCCACTCAAAAACGTTAAGTTTCAAGGGATTTTTTGGACTTTAGGGCTACTCAGAACATAAAGGATATTTAAAGAACAAGACAAAGAGGTAGATAAATATTTTGCATTTGCCACTTTTGAGAAACCTTAGAGAGAATTCATTGAGCAATTGAGGAAGAGAAGAAGGAAGGGAGAAGAGGAGAAGAAGCTGTTTTGATGTACATCTCGAATTAGGAGGTTTCTTGATGTCGCTACCTCCCGTACTCCATTCGATTTTATTTCCTATTTATTTCAATTTTATCATTGTATAAAATTGGATTGAATAGTTGATGATAGGATCTAAATGTTGAGGATGTTCTAAACTCACTTTTAGAGTTTTATTCTTGAAATAATGAAATCTGATTGTTTTTATATTTATTGGATTTATTGTGATTAAATTCTATGATTGCATAATTCGGTAATAAACTAAGAGGGTGAATCGAATGAAAAATAATTAAATTGGGCTAACAAGAGTTAGGTGATTTAATAGAACAAAAATTAAATCAAATCGATAATTGTGCAAAGAGAGATCTTGCATAGGTTCCCGATAGTTTATTGGACAACTTCAAATCTAATTAGGATTTTGGATAGGTTGTTAATCAAGAGATTGCAATTTTCATAATTTGATTAGGGTTAATGGTTATAAATCGAGGGAGAGTAATCAATCTTAGGATCGTCTAGAACCAATAATTCGGTAATTCATAATTAATCAGGTTAAGAGTCAAGGATATGTAAAATTCCCTTTCTCTCAATTGGTAATTCTCTTAGGTTGATTTTTGGGTGTGTGTTGCAATTGCTGAGTTATTAATATTTTTGTGATTGATTATTGAATTGTTTTGATTGATTGAATTGAATTCTCATTTTAGATTTTAGGATTAGATTATCCCTCCTCATGGGATTGACACCTTAGGTGTTATGCGAATGAACCATGTTCTTGTAGATTACCGAGGTATTTATTAAAACTTACACATATCAATATCTCGATCAAGTTGTTAGTGTCGTTGTCGACGAGGAGATTAGTTTAGTTCTTTAGACTAAGACGTTTTCACTATCTTTTGTTTTAAATAACAATAATAATAAAAAATAGAGAAAGAAGTTTAAGGCGTAAGGTAGAGACACAACAAAACATCTTAGAATGAGAAGGAGACATCTGAAGAACCAGATGCCAAGAAGAAATGGAAAGAACAATGATGGAAGATATATATTATAGGGAGCAAGGAACTTTTGCGAATTAAAATAAGGCAAAGTATGGTTGGGGAAGCAAATGATCCTTGTTGGGACATGTACACTCTGGGGTGGTAGAACCACCCATATTTCTATTAGTCCAACAATGCAAGTACTCATATAGGACGTCAAGACCTGTCTGAATTTCAGCAAGATGAGTCCAGTTCATGGGATTCTAAATTAGACAAAATCATGGATAAGCTAGTAGACATGGAAGAGAACCAGAAGAGACTAGAAGAGTAATTTAGTTAAGTAACAAAAAAATATGTCACTTCTATTCACAACTTGGAGATTTGAGTAAGACAACTTTCTCATGAATTTTGTAAGAGAAGTGTAGAAGACTCTCTGAGCAATATGGAATTATATCAATGAGAGCAATATGATGCTATCACACTTAGAAATGGGGAAGAACAAGAAGAACTAGTGGAAGACCATGCTAGACCCTACCTTACAGAAGACCAAGAAATCAAGAGAGAGGATGAAGCAAAGGATGAAAACCCCTCATATTATCTGTCAGATCTTGGTATACCATGCTTAAACATTGAAAAATCTTAGGTAGATGTCCATGAAAAGAACCTTATCCTTCGGACCAATGATGACCAAGTAATATTCAACATGAATGATGTATTAAATAATCCAAAGGATAGTAGCTCATTCGGGATAATTGATGTGTTCGAATCTTTTAAAGAACAAAAGGACGAAGAATATATGACAATAGACATCGAGTTTGAAGAAGCTATGAAAGTTTCAGTTTGTGGAGCGGAAGAAGAAGATGAGATGAAGGTGATTAAGGAAGAAAGAGAGCAACCCACCTTCTTACAGGACAAACTATTGAATTTAATGGAAGATTTAGAGAGTTTTGTTATTCCCTATTTTGTTGATAGTTTGTTAGTGAGAACGACATTACTGAAATTAGTTGGTTTTCTCAACTTTATCAATATTGTTCTTCTGATCATTTTGCAATTTGTAGCTTACTTACAGGCTACAAAATTGATATTGAATGAAAAAGGTGGAAGCAAGCCGCTTATAATTGATCCCGACTGAGTTTCCAAGAATAAAGCATCGGGCTACTGAAGTTAAAAGAAGCGCTGCATGGGAGACAACCTAAAGATTGTTAATTTCATGTTATTTCCTTTATTTTTTAGATAGTTTAAATTCTGTAATTAGGTTATTTCATTCCACATAAAATCAGGAAGGCATAAGATTTCGACAAGAATTACATGATCGAGATAGTCAGCAAAAGAGAGGCGAAAGAGTTATAACGAGTTAAGAAGTGATGTTGGCAAAGTGTAAAAGAATAAAAGAAGAAAAAAAATTAGAAATTGGTGGAAAAATTGCAAGTCACGATCGTGGCCTATAGCAGGGTAAAACTGGAACACGCAAATTTTAGTTTAATTTTTTACTATGTTATCCTTCATTCACTTATATATTTATTTCTTCACTTTTTTACTCACTTTAATTTTAACTTTATCTCTCTAAGTTTAGAACCTCCAAACACTCTCACTTCTATCTATCCAAATTTCAAACCTCCAGTCTCTTCCGACTTCTACTTACTTGAAAGCCAGTATACTATGCATTAAGCAGTCAACAAAGTGCGATCAATCATCGAGATGAAACCAAGTCTCGGGACGAGGGAAAAAGAACAAGGCAACTAACTACAGAGTACCTTTCCTGATCTTTTCATATGAGAAAGGTACCAGCTTTCATTCTCTTTGCAATATGCAAATTATGGTTCCAAAGTATTTTCATTTTGAGACTTCAGATAGACTAGAATTTAGAGACAAGGTTGAAAATTTAGCGGAGAGAATTTAATGGGGACAGTTTATTTAATTTCAATACCCAGTTTACGAAGAACTTACCTTAGAGTTCTTTACATCCCTTCAGTTTGAATCCAATAAACTTAGGGAATTATGGTTTAGGTTACGGGAAAACCTTACAAGCTTAATTATGAGATGTTGTATGAAATTTGTGGTTTCCCCAAATCGTCCATAGTGGATTAGCGTGATGATTTCTGTGTCATCCCTTATTGGATTGAACTAACTGAGTTAGAGCATTTCAATGCTAAGAATGCACATAACAACGTCGTCAAGAGACAAGAACACCTGTTGCTGTACAAATTCACGTGTCAAACTATTTTTGACAAAACGGAAACCAACAAGTATTTGATGAAGGAACTTTTCATGTTTTGATGCATGGACCACAACATCCTAGTTTGCATAACCACCCATATCTTTAATGCAATTATTGCTACTCGACATAAAAGGAGTAATAACTTAGGAATGAGTTACTTAGTTTCGACCATAGTTGATTACTATGAAGTTGAGTGCAACAGATTCATAGTCTACCGTCCTGAATTCATAAACCATCATCATCTGTGGCAAACTGAAATCTTGAAATCCTATAATATGGAACTTCAGGATATTAGTGCCAAGACACATATCAAGAGTAGGACCAGTTAAGTGAGTTCAATTGGTCAGTAATAACATGAAGAAGATTCAACCAATGAGGAGTCCGAGAAGAAAGAAGAGACAAAAGAATTGGGCTGGAAGAAAGTGCTTGATTCAATCTTTGTGAACATCAGGTAATTACAGGTACACTTACGGAGAACTCTAGAATAATGAAAGAGATGACTCGAACACAATGACATTAGAGTCGAGATATACGTCGTATCCATCATTGTTCCGAGGCTTAAGGCATCCAACTGCCACCTCCAACACAATCCTCGCCTCCATCACCATGAGGCTTTGTTCTAACCCTTTTCTTTTTAACTTTTGTCTTTATTTATCTTTTGTTTTATTTTAATTTTTTTTCTTGCAATGTGTGTTTGTTTGCCTTCTTCTCACATTAAAGACAATATGTTGTTCAAGTGTGGGGAGGGTTATGGGTTTTGCTTTGAATGTGAATTTTGTATATTGTATGATAATTTGTTAGGTTGCATTTTGTGAATCGTACGAATGTGTCAATGGCTTAGATGGATTGAAATTAATTTAATTTTAAACATAGTCTATTAGGTTGTAAAGAGTCATTAGCTCGCAAACTTTAGTGAATTGGGTTCTTTGGCTAAATATGCAAGTTAATTAGGATTTAGTGTGAGTTGTCACACTCTAAATTGTTATATTCATTCATAATTTTAGGCCTTTCGACTAAAGTAGCTCTGCTATTATTTTTTCATGAAAATAATTAGCTTAAACAACAAGGTAGGCAATAAAAAAATGCTGGTTAATTTTTAAATAAATAACTATTTCACTGGCCTTTAGGTTTTGAATATAACTAGTAGCCAGTTGAAAATGTGAAGTAGCTGAATAACCTAATCGACACACATCACAAATGTGTGCCTCCACATCAAGAGGCTATAATAACGTTTCAACCAAGCAGTGTAATAAAAAAACATGACTTAATCAAGTAACCGAATTGAAATTCATTATCAATGTTTGCCTTTGAGTAAAAGACTAGGCCCATGTTCAATAAAAATAAAAAATAAAAATAAAATATGTTTTCTAATAAAACATACCGAATTTATAAATAGCTTGACTTTTTATGATCACGTACTTAAGAGTAGTTACAGAGTTTGAATGACCAAAGAATTATTAATTTATGTGTACAATTGAAAAGGGTGAGTAACTTGACATTTAAGGTTTGATTAATATGTATGTTTAGTCTAGAGCCCCAGATGCAGATTTTGCATATTAATGATTTGAAATAACTTGAATTATTGTATTTAAAGTTAAATTTATTTCATGAAGTTGAAGCCATTGTCTATTGCAGTGTGTGCTTTGCGATTTTGTATGTTTATTCTTTTATTTACTTGAGGATAAGCAAACATTTAAGTGTGGAGATGGTGATAAGTGTAAATTGCATTAAGTTTTATGGTTTAGTTTGATATGTATTTAACTGTTAATTCAATCGTTTAGTAATTTTTTATGTTATAATTGTGTTAGTTTGTTAATTAATTGTGTTTAAATGTTTTTATGGGTTAGTACACGTCTTTGAACTTAAATATTATATTTTTAAAGTACCTTGATGTGTTTGTTAGTATTTTAGGGTCAATATCGAAGAACGAAGAAGTTTCGGAGGCATTCAAGCCGAAACAACAACCTACGATCGTGGCAAAATAGGCCACAATCGTGAGAGAAGCACTGGAGAGAAGCACTGGAGTTAGCCCACAATTGTGGCAAGGCTCAGATGTGGCTCACGATCATGGCTTACAATGGGCAGAAGTGCAGATGCTAAAAAATGTCAAGTTTTGAGGGATTTTTTTGAATGTGTGGACCCTAGAAAAATCCTAGAGTTGCTCAAAACACAAAGGATATTTAAAGAACACGACAAAGAGGCAAACAAAGCTTTTGCATCAGCTACTTTTGAGAAACCCTAGAGAGAATTCATTAAGAGATTGAGGAAGAGAAGAAGGAAGAGAGAAGAGGAGAAGAAGCCGATTCGACGTACTTCCTAGATCAGGAGGTTTCTCGATGTCGCTGCCTCCTCTCCTCCACTCGATTGTATTTCCTATTTATTTCAGTTTTGTCATAGTCAAGACACAAATAGATTATCTTCTTGTCAAGAGAGGTTCCAGATCATAGTGCAAGGATTGCAAAGTACTACCGGCTGCATGCCTATCGACTCAACATAAATTGTTAGTTCTTGATTTTGGGATTAAAGGATGGAGGTCACAACCTTTGACCTCGCATTATCTTAGAATTAAGTGGTGGAGACTAAGAGGGGCCAAGATGGAACAATTTAGGGCACAGGTTCGGTCAAATGCACCATGGTCTGTGGGCAGGGATACGAACCTGATGTGGGAGGGGATAGCATCTGTAGTGCGTGCAACGGTTACCAATCTCCTAGGGGTATCCAAAGGGGCCCCTAAAGGGCAAGGAGGTGGGCGGATGAAAGGTTGGTGGTGGTCAGACGAGGTCCAGGGGACGGTTAAGGTAAAGAAGAGAGCTTTAAAGATCTTATAGATAGTCCAACAGAGGCGGACAGGGATATTGATAGAGTAAGGTATAGATTGGCTAAACGGAAGGCTAAGAAAACTATCGCAGTGGCTAGAGGGGAAGCATATGAGACTATGTACAGGGACTTGGATACGTTTAGTGGAGCACAAAATATTTTCAAGCTAGCACGTGATAGGGCACGTGGTACGACTGATTTCAACCAAGTTTGTTGTATTCGTGATGAAGCCGAACAGGTACTCACAGAGCCCCAAGCCATCAAGAGGAGATGGCAGAGATACTTCCAGGGCCTGTACAACGAAGAGTTAGTGGACAACATAGAGTTAGAAGAACCCTTTGTGTCAGGGCATGCTCATGATAGGGGCACATGGGTAAAGATTACGAGGGGTGAAACTACAAAGGTGTTGAGAGATATGCGGAGCGGTAGGGCTGTAGGGCCAGACGAGATCCCTATAGAGGTATGGAAATGGATAGGAGTTGTCGGTATTAAATGTTTAGTTCAACTCTTCAATGTGATTTTAGA
>JANSVB020000056.1:619544-639390 GCA_025504935.2 Erythroxylum haughtii
TGTTTACTGTTCCACTGAGTTTTATTATAAGGAATATACTAATCGTGTAAAATATGATAGAAATTGCTCTTATTGAGAGATCATGAATAGTTGGAATTGATCTTCTTGAGGTACTAAGAATAACTGATAAGCAATGATGAAAACGGTTGATTGATAAGAACTACATTAACAGTATAGATGATAGTAGCAAGAAATCTTCTTTTGAAGAAGAATTTCACTTAATTAGGTTGAGTAGATCAGATGGTTTACTTCTAAAAATGAACGATGATGGAACAAATCAAAAGTGAATATTGGAGTCCTATTTCTATCAGAGACTTAAGCATAAGAAGCTGAATATGCTACTGAGAGTGTATGCATTTTGTTTGATGTAAAGTATCTAACTACATGATTGGATTCTTGAATTTGAGGTGATATTATTGCTAATGTGAGGAGAACTTAGGTCCACACAATATTTTATGCAAATATGTTCAGGAGATACAAATTAGATTTGATGAATGTGTTACCAACTCAGGAAGTTAAGATTGTAAATAAATTGAAATGTATGGAGAAACTAGTATGAATGAACGGACATTAGAATAAGTTAATGAGAAATAAGAGGAAATGGAATGAATAGAGAAAGTCATTTGAGAAAGGAAGTCAATTTGGAGACTGAGAAAAACACATAAGATCATTACCTCATTTGAGGAATTAGTTACTTAAGGAATTACGAGAAACTAATCATAGGCACATAGAGATTTGGCAATATCTGTTGGAGTTAACAAATGACCCCGACAATATTATGGTATTGAAGAATAAAGTGTCCCAATTTTTTCTTGGATCAATTAGTGACTATGATCATAGATGATATATTGAATATATTTAAAAAGTTGAGCATAATACTTTGAATATTAGAGGTAAATCTTACATATCATGATGGTAGAAACAATTATATGTCAAGTTCAATAAGAGTGAATCTTAGCTTGATCAAATAAAATGTTCAGTTGTAGTATTTGAACATGGTATATTAGGAGACCCAAAGAAAGTAGAGGTAATGATGAAGTGAGAAACTCCAAGGAATATATAAGAGATTCGAAGTTTTCTAGAACTAGCTATATATTGGATACTACCAGAGACTGTTAAGGAGTTTTCATTGATCTTAGCCCTTTGACAAAAATGTCTGAGACAAAACGTGTAAATCGTATGACTGATGAATGTAAAAAGAATTGTGAAGAATTATAACACTGATGTTAATTATATCGTTTGGATTTGGAGATTATGTAGTATATAATGAGGTTTCATATCAGAGATTAGGATAAAATCTAATGCAACATAATAAAGTCATTTTATATGCATCGAGACAATTAAAGTCTCATGAGTTGATTATTTGATGCATGACTTAGAATTTGCTACAATAATAATTGCTTTGAAAATTTGGAGACATAATATGTAGGGCAGAACATTTGGTAATTATTTAGATCATAAAAGTTTAAGGAAAATTATTGAGTTTGAAAGAATTAAATATGAGACTAAGACAATGGATAGAGTTATTTGAAGATTATAATGTACAAATGAGTATTTCCCGATAAAGCTAGTGTGGTAATCTGATGCATTGAACAGAAAATTCAATAGCAGTGTCTAACAAATTTAAATATTGAGGATACCAAATCTAGTGCAATAAAGAGCACATAATATGGAGTTAAATTTTGGGCAAATCAAAGTATTATTAGCTATTGATTTAATTTCAGTTTCACATGAAAGGATTAATAAAGCCCAAATTGGGGATTCAGAATTTATGAATCTTACAAATGAATCTTAATTTTGAAATTAAATAGAAAAATGATATTTTGTGATTGTAGTAAAAAGGATAAGTGCCGATACAGATGATTGAGTAAAGAGATTATTAAAGAAAGGACAAATAGTAACCTATACTATACATCCTAGTAGGAATATGCTAAAACAACATTTAACGACCAAGAATGAAGAAGCAAGTAGTTGAAGGTATGACTGAATATTTGATTTCTGACAGTCTTAACTATTGGAGATATGCTTAGAACTTATATTTTGCAGTTCCTAAGAATATGAGATTAACGTACAATTCTGATTTGAATTTGAGTCGGTAGGACATGGTATGTGGCATTATATGAAAGAAGGAGTTGTCCACCTTTATAATGGAATGAATAAGACCTAAAATAGTTAAAAGGTCAGAATTGATTGGAGATGTTGATAAGTGAAATTGATCTGTATTAGAAATTAAGTGACTCAAGAAAGAGGAATAAATTAGGTGGATCAACGCTGAAGATAGGGAACATAGTGAGACAGCCATAAGAGTTAAGTGTATTAACACTGAAGAGATATGAATTATCAAGCAAAAGATGAAATGTTTTTGAGAGTATCACCTTGGCAAGGTGTGTTAGGAAAAAAGGATAAACTAAGCTCTTGTATTGGTCCATACGAAATTATTGTGAGAATAGGACCATTGACTTATGAGTTAATCTTACCAACAAAGTTATATCAAATTCACACTGTGTTACATAGAAGTATGTTAAGAAATATCGATATGATCTGACATCGATGTATTGTCGACACAGGAAGTGAAACTTGCGAGTAATATGATATATAGATATATATTAAGGAATTAGTTAAGATAGCGTGGTATATGAATAAGTAATTGAAAGACCAATTGGTTCCATTGACTATAGTCAATTGGAAGAAATTATTCAAGTGATGAAGTTAAATGGGAAACAGAGGAGCATATAAGGAAACAATACCCCTACCTTTTTGGTCAATCAGATAAGAATTTCGATGATGAAATTTATTAAGGGGTAGAATTGTTACATCTCATTTTCACACTAAGGGTTAGAATCCTAGATTTCTGTAATTGAGAAATAGCAATGAGAGATTAGAAAAATGCATTTCATGCTCATGCATACTATATATACACACTTGTGAATTTGAATTTTTGCACACATTACAATGACTGTACATGGACTAATTTGACATTTTCCGGGTATAATTGATATTTAATGTGATTATAATGTGAATTGTGAATTATGTGTCTTAAAAATTGAGTTGGTGTGTATAATTACTGATTTAGAATCTTTGGAGAAATATGAGATATTTCTGGAGTTAAGGGTATTTTTGGATTAGGAAAAATGTCAAGTGGCGAGACAATTGATGAATAGTAACAAAAATAAGTGTCAAATGGCCATAGAAATTTTAATGAATATTATTAAGATTTAATGACAAATATCATTAAAAATTGGGAGTCAATTGGATTAGAAATTGGGTGACAATAGACTAGAGATTAATGGTATTGAGTACCATTAGTAAAAGATGCTATTTGATTTTTGAGTGATAAGTGTCATGACACTCACCAAGCATTAAACTCATCGTTATTTACATTTGAAAGACTATCTTTACTTTGTCTTTCACGTTGCCATAGGCTCTCTTCTTCATTTTCTTTTTCTCTACTCATAATCTTCTTACCATCACCCTTATCACATTAAGATCTTGCTTTCCTTCACTTTGTTTCTTCAAGGCCTTTGCTAACTCTTCAAAAACCTAACTTATTCCTCCTAGAAGAGTTGATGATTGTATAAGCTTGGAGGCTAGGTTTAAGTGATGATTTTTAAAGAAGCTTTGAGCTAATCAATTAAGTGTATTATTATTGATCTTCATGGCTTTATTAATGAAGCATATATGATGATAGTTAGTGGTAAATGATCATGATAGTGGAGTAGAATGTGTGCAGAAATTTAGTGAACATATAAATACATTGATGTTCTATTTTTAGTGTTCATGATCAATTATGGACTATAACTTATTTATCAATGATATTGAGTTGAAATTTAGGTAAGAATAAAGAGGAAATGATGTAGAGTTGATGAACTATGCATAAGATGGTTTGAATGTAACATATAGGAGTTGAAAATCTGGAAAAGTGAGAGAAAATTTTCTGGTGTATATTAACTATAACGTTTTCACTGAACATACAATTGTATTTTTGCCATATATTGATATCTAGATATCCAAATGGGATTATTTTAAGTTTACACTAAACTAGAGACATATGGCTATATTTTTCATGAGGAATGGAATTTTAATTTTGTATCTAAGAGTTTCAAAATTTGGCTTGAAGTTAAGTATTATGTGCTGTCGCAGTTTGGGAACAATTTGGCAAATTTTGAGTCTAATTTGCATAATACTGAACCAAACTGCATGAAATTGGTGTCATTAGAAACTTAATACATATGGGAACATTGTTTTAGAAGGGTATATTTCCTAAATAGTTCATTTTCTTTGTCAAAATGGCTATGTAAGATTGATCCAAAAATCTGTTTTGAAAGAAAAACTAGAATGATGCTTAAATAAAGGAGTGCACGATTGTGACTGAGAGGAATTGCATAATTGTGCATGACATAGAGGGATTTTCAAGTGTTGCACGATCTTGACAGAAAAGAGACACTGCTGTTTGACAGCTTTCGACACCGTTCACCTTTTTGGCTATAACTCTCCGGACCTCCGATTGACTTGAAATTTGAACCAAAAAATCCTCACACATTGTCCTTCCTCTCCACCAAATTTTATTGTCATCTGAATTCACTAAGAATGGATTGTTGTTTACCAAGTGTTCATATATGAAATTTTAAAGATGTTATAAGAATAAAAGTGATTCTATGAAAGATTATGTGATCCAAAGAAGGTGAACGATTGATTGATGAACTTAGGAAAATCAAGTTTCACAAGATACGATATATGAATGTATATTGATTCGGAAATTATGGGTTGTTAATGATATAAAAGTGCTCTTAGAAATGCTAATATGATTGTAAGGAGATGAGTAATATGTATCAAGTAAAGGTGAATGAGAATAGAATTTATGAGAGCATATAATGCTAGAAAAGAAATGACGAGTAATTGAATTATGATATTAGAATAACCAAGTGTTTTTGAGGTATAAACTTAAGAATAAGCTAGATACATACAAATGATAAGGTTTGAATGATCAAGAGACGTGATTAAGGAAACATACTCGGAATAGTCAAATTAGGCATGTATTATACATTACACCTATACATAAGTGTAAAATTGAATGTTTATGTGATTGTGCAATTAATGATGTGTGTGCAATGTATGTATTGCATGACACTGATACACAGGACAGAGCGTCAGCATGTAAACGTTTCCAGATTTTGGAAGCAAATGCTAATATGAAGCTTACTGTGAGTTAATCTAGATGGTCTCACTTTCATTATTTGTTATGTTTTAAATTTCTGTATTGAATTACTATTGAATATGAATGTGAGTGAGACAATTATGGATATTAATAGTCTGAGGAGTTTGATAAATTTGAGAACGTTAGAAGTGCCCCTTGTATGTGAATCTAACAGAAATAATTGATTCTCATCATAATTGTTGAATGCTGGACCTAGGTCCAATGACATTTGATGTGCTTCATTACATGAATATATGATAATATAAAGGACGTTGTGACCAGAGTGACCAGTCTAAAAGAGCTCAAAGCTCGGCATATATATAAGAGTCATAGGCTCAGTTGATAATGTGCCCGGTATCCACAAAGAATATGGGATAATATATGAAACAAGCCTGATATCCACAAGGGATATGGGCCAGTAAAAAGCACTCTGTCACAACAATAACAATTGGAAGTGAGTATCATGAGCATTGCATATAAAATTGATATGTATGTTTTAAAAGATCAAAATGAACTGTTTGAATGCTCTGAATGTAAAATGTGAAATAAGTGATCAAAGTGATATGTGATGCTATATGATTATTAGTGAAATGATGTGAATTACGTGATTACATGAATTGTATGTGTTATGTGATATGAGATATGAGTGCACCATCGAAGATAATCCACTCAATGAGTTTGCAAAACTTACCCCAAAATTGCAACCTTAATTTTTAGGCTTAAAGAAGATCTCCAGTTAGACAAATTGGAGTCTAGCCACTGAATTCGAGTAAGAGATAGAGGTCGGGATCAATTCGCGTCTGCATATATATTTCATTATTTTGTATCAAAATACGTATTCACAAGTATTGTACAATGTGTATTTGAATGATTTTGTAATGTATTGGCATTATGACTACAAGTGTTTTGTATCTGTGATGGGCCCAAGTTGCTACTGAAATTTCGATAATATGTATAATGATTGTAACACTGCGATTGAAAATGTTTATGAATAAAATGGGTCAGAAGTTCCATTATTGATTTTCCGTATATGCGTATGATTTTTTTCTAAAATATTGAATTAATGATCGACTAACTGCTCTAGCATGTCATTGTAGGGGTATATACTCGAATATCTTTCAAAATATCGAGTATGTGTCTTATGAGGGTGGGGTGCAACAATTTGGTATCAGAGCCCAGACTTAGTATCTTACATGAACGTTTTTCAAAATATGTATCAAGGTACATGTATTTTAGACATGTCATAGCAGGCAGTAACAATTGACCCTCAATCTAAGTTACATATGAGTCATATGAATGAAAATTTGTTAAGAGTTTGAGCTAATAGAAATAGTGAGAAGAATGATAATATGTTAGAAAAAATGAAAGTTTTTTTATATTTAAAAATGAGAAATAAGATATAGTTAAATATGACAAATAAAGATTCAATGCATTTGTATTAATGGTTGCAAATAATTTGGAATAATATCATTATGGGTGGTGGTACGTTGATCATAAATGATGCAAATGATACAGGCTAATCATGCAATTGCACTTTTAAGCTAATGTAATTAAGTTTGACAATTTGACCGGGGCCTAACTTAATTTGAACTAACAGGTAAAAATTTAGTTGAACGAATTTCAATATACATTTATCATCTTAAAGATTAATATCAATTAATTTACTATACATTTTTTAAAAAGTTACTTTCACTGATATAAATTATATATTTAAATAATTCTATATAAGCATTAAATTTACTGTGTTCTTAATAAATAGGGTGGCCAAAAAACTCCAAATAAGAAATTTGATATATTATCATCTTTTAAAATTTTTTAATTTAACATTCTAATTTTTAATGTTGTTAATTTAGTGATTAAATTTAAACTCATGATTCGAATCATAATATTATATTTATTAGTTTTAAGTGAACATGTTTTGTACAAATTTATAATTAAAAAATAGTGAAAAGACAGTTTAGTAGAAAGAAAAAAAGAAGAAAATTCACATAGAAGTCGAAAAAAAATGCAAAATGAGAGCTTCGGAAGTCAGGACCCCGTGCCTTCAAAACAGACCCTCGTGGACAAATCTTCAAAACTGCAAGGAGCAAATCCAGTACATTCCCAAACTCAGTGGACCAGTCTGTTGGGGGTGAAAAGAATGTGTCATGGTAAAGCGAATCCTAGAAGTCACCTTGTAGTTTTATACATGTAAAAACGACGCCGGTAGATCATATCGGCATACGATCAAAATTCGTTAACCACAAAGGGATCGATCCGAAACAATCTCTTCACCGGCAGAGCTCGTGCTGCCACTAGCTACCGTTTGATTATCACAGTCCTCGTCCTCACCTACGATGCCAAGGTCACAGCTGACATCTTCATCATCATCATTGTCCTCGTTGTCGACATCATCATTGCGGTCTTCGTCGGACGACAAAGGTGTGAGCCAACAGGCTCCATGTAAGTGTCCATTCACACACACAAAATATTCCAACCTCCCATCACGTGACCCAAGCCGGCGAGCCGCGCTCTTAGGAGTGAGCCGAGCCCGACTCATGCTCCATACGCGGGCCCCACAATAAGGACAACTTATGCTCTCCTCGAAATTCACCTGCCGTCTGATTAACCACGCTCTGGTCCTTGACTTGGTAAACCCCTTAAAAACACCCCTGTAGACCCCCAAATCGTCCTCATGATCAGCCACAGTGTGTTCACACGGGTCGCTCACATACAGTAAGTCGCCTCGACACTTCTTGATCAAAAAACTCCGACCCGAAGTCTTCGAAAACCTCGAAGCTTTCACGAAATGACCTGGCAGGACCCGACTCACCCTGAAGTTACGGGTCGGATTGCAACCGCAGCAGAAGAACATGAGCTTGGCGAGTGCGCGCCAGAAGTCGTCGAAGTGAGCGCTGGCCTGGCTGTTTGTCAATGTAGATACCATTCTCGGAGCTCGATTCGCACAAAGCTCGCGCCAGAGTAAGCGCTTCGCTATGGCGTGAAGCTTGCGGTTAAGGGAAGCTGTTACGCAGAGTGTGGGCAAGTCCCATTTTAGGGATTCAAAGACCAAAAGGAGTACGCGCTCGTTGAGTATTCCGGAGTTTGATGCTTGATTAGGTGCGTACGTTGTTGGTCTCTTGCTGGTGCTCATTGGGGATAAATTAGTTTTGGCGACTGGAGCTGAGCTATGTCGGAAATAATGATGGTCGCTACACGGCTGCTTATATTAGCTGTTCGAGGATACCCACGAAAAGACACGTGTAGGGTGGAGAATGGCTGGTTGGTGTTGAAGATCCTGATTCGAGTAAAAAACTAAAAACACTTGGGGCCAAGGACGCGTGTTGGTATTTGATTGGATAGAGTATCGAGGTGGGGAAGGCCGCGTGTCCTATTTGCGAAAAATATCTGGAATATTATAGTCTTAGCTCTCAGGAGAAGTTTCTTAATTATCGCAGATGTTGGATTTGAGGAATCTGAGTATAGGCAATGCAGAAAGCTGTGATTTTCTAAAAGACGTGTCATTTGGATACTTAAAATGGAAGTAGTGGGAAGAGGAAGAGTCAACAGCTCACCATTCTACCAAGGAAAACTACTCGACCAATTACATTGGTACGTCGCTACAGGAGCACCATAAATAGGTTTCCACAGTAGGGTTAACCACCTTGATCTGTTTGCCAGTTTGCAACTGATATGCAGTAAAAAACTAAAGGCTAACCCCTTATAGCTTTAAAAACTACCTCTAGAACTTGGTCAAGAAAATAGGATCTCGATCACTCACAATTTGTTCAAGCATGTCATGTAATTTGAAGTTATGGTCTAGGAACAACTTGGCTACATCCAACGTAGTCTCTAGATGTTTAATAGGGACAAAATGTCATATTTATTGAAGTGGTCAACTACCACCATTATGCATGTCTTTCCACATGATGGCAGTGAATCTCTCTATAAAATCCATGTTGATGCCCTTCCAACAACCATCAGGAATAGGCAACAGCTATAATTTCCCTAGATAATGCAAGTTTTTTGTTTATTTCTCTAACAGATGGCACTACTCTTAGCTTAGTTCCACGCATCTCTTACCATGCCTTTCTAATAAAAAAATATTATGTAACCTCAGTCATCACTGTCACTCCCAAATGGCCTCCTTGCGGATCATCATAACTTGACGAAACTAATCTCTGCAAGTTTTCCTCAAACTCCGATGACAATTCTCCTTCTCTGTTATAACAAGTTTTCTCTCGACTTATAATTTCCAGATTTCAAAATCCCTTTCTCAACCTATTGAATAATGCTCCCAATTGTCTTATCATGTTTCCAATTATCTTGAATTTCACCCCAGAGTTTATTATGAACTTAAGACACAAAGAGAGTGAGTAATTCAGTGCTTGTCAGTCTAGATAATGTGTTTGTAGCTTGCTTCTCCTTCCCAGTGTGGTATAGGACCTCAAAATCATATCCGAAAAGCTTTAAAATATAGGTCTATAAAAAGAGGGTTGAAATCCTTTACTCTAATAGAAATTTTAAACTCTGATGGTCCGTCTGCACTTAAAACCTTCTGTCGTAAAGGTAATGATGCTATTTCTTAATCTCCTTACTAATGGCCAAAATTATTTCTCTTATGTTGATAAGCCTTAATTTTTATCCACCAACATTTTAACCAAGGATGCAATAAGGTGTTTACCTTTTATAAGACCGTTCTAATCCCTATTCGGTATGCGTATTTTTTAAGGATAAAAGGCTTGGAGAAGTCGAGTAGGACCAAAACCAGGGTTAAGGCAAGGGCTTCCTTCAATTCCTTAAAGGCTTACTGCTACTTGTCTCCCCAAGCCCATTCACCTATTACGAAGGC
Organism: Erythroxylum haughtii; assembly: GCA_025504935.2. NCBI lineage: Eukaryota > Viridiplantae > Streptophyta > Magnoliopsida > Malpighiales > Erythroxylaceae > Erythroxylum > Erythroxylum haughtii. The sequence continues at coordinate 629,570 of JANSVB020000056.1, forward strand.
CTTGAGTAACTTGTTTAGAGGTCAGGCCAACTGCGTATAGTGTTAGCTAGAGGTTCTATAGTATCCTATAAGCCTAAAAAATCTTTGAAGCTCTTTAAGGGATCTAGTTATAGGCTAGCTCCAAATCATCTACCAACACTCCTTCTTTAGAAATAGAATGTCCTAAATATTCTAGCTCCCAAGCCCAAAAAATACATTTTGGCTCCATTCAAATATAATCGGCGAGCTCACAGAACCCTCAGAGTTTCCCTCAAATGGAACACATGTTGATGGAAGCTATGACTATAAATTAGATATTGTCAAAGAAGATGAGTATGAATTTATTAAGGGTCAAAAAATCTCATTCATTAATCCTTGGAAGGTGGAAGATGCGTTCATTAGCCTAAATGGCATCATGAGGAACTCATGGTACCTCTAGTGAGTTTTAAAGGTTGTCTTCTCTATATCTTCCTCACATATTCATATCTGATGGAACCCAAACTTGAGATCTGATTTAAAGTACCAATTTAACTAGAGAAGCTTTTCAAGCAGTTCTTTGACCAACTAAATTGGGAACTTATCTTCCATTGTGTATTTGTTTAATTCAGGATAGTCAATACGTATTTGTTAGGGGTTATCTTTCTTTTATACCAAGACTACCGAAGACATATATAGGCTCAGACTTTTACGAATGAGCCTTGTTGAAGAAGTTCCAATATAACCTTGCCAATCGCATCCTTTTGTTCTCCTGAGTTGTGGTAACGACGAAAGTTGATGGTGTTCATCCCTTCTTTGAGATTAATCTAGTGGTCTTAAGTTCATTTTTGAGGGAGCTATTGCAGTTCTTGGAACAAAAGTCTATAGTCCATAAATAGTGCCTTAAGTTCTTCTATCAAGGAATCTTGCTCTTCCAAGTTCATATGATGTATTTGAAATTAAAATGGATAGGTTAATTGGATCATGTACAATCCTTCGACATGTGCTATTTAATCATTTTCTCCAGGCCTTTCCTGACAATAGTTTGGTATCCTATTTCTGAAAATCACTAATACTTTAACAATCTTCACTCAAATTCGACAGAAATACAAGAAAAATTAAAGACATAAGTGAGTGTGTGATGGTGTCTGAAGAGGCTTCGAAGAGAGAAGGGGGAGAAACATTCTCGAAGCATCTATAAGCTGAAGACTAATGCCTAAGTCACTAACACATGGGGACAAAAGAAAAAACACATGTCTAAAGCAAAAGAACTCAAAACTCAGTCGTATTATACATGTCTAAAGCATAACTCAAAGCACAATCATTTACAGCTTAAGTTTAATTACAACTAAAGCAGATACAAAGCGCAGACATATCAGAGGGGAATAAGTGACTCACGTGGAAGGCACATAGAGGAGAGCTGATACAAACAAGCCACATTTGAAAGTCTTCATCTTCCTCAGCTATAAAATGACAAGAAGAAGCATCAGACAAAAAACAACACATTTTACAGAAACTTCAATTTACTACTTTCATTGTATTCAATCTTAGAGAGTGCAAAAAGAGAGTGAGAAAAGGCTTAAAGAGTGCTAGAGTACACACCTGTGGGTACTAGGAGAGTTTGGAATGACTCTTTGCAAGTGTAGAGGATACACTCATCTCTATATCGGTTTCTCTTCTCCTTATTCTTCATATTAGTGAAAAATCCACCACTAAAAGTGGGAACCTTGGATGTAGATAGTGATATACTATCAAACCAAGTAAAAATCTTGTCTTACTTTTCTACATATTACATTCCTGCAAAGTTAACAAAGCTTTATCAAGGTTTTTGTTTGAAAGGTAACAGTAAGCAACAATATCCTAACAAAAGTAGTATCAGAGCAATCAAGACTTCCTAGAGCATTTCTTGGACTCTCCAAGCATCAAGAATCATCAAGAACAGTCAGTAGATAAAAGTCTTTAAGATTCTTTACACTACAGTAATCATGGTAGGCAAGGAAATGGATGTTTTTACTAGTAAAGAAGACTTTACCATCTGGAAACTCTAGATGCAAGCTCTTCTTGAATCATATGACTGTTATAGTGCTATAGAAGATCAGTATGATCTAGAAACTGATCCAATAAAGAAGCTAAAGATGCAAAGACTTGCACATTGCAAGTTAATGATTCACTTATCATGAAAAGTAATAAGAAAAGTGCAGAATTGTAACACTACACAAAAGCTTTAGATCGAGCTTGATGAATTGTATGCCAAGAAGTGTCTTCCTAACAAGATGACACTTCTTCACAATATTGCTAACTACAAGATGAACACTTCTGTCTCCTTAGATGATAACCTAGACTATTTCTTTAAGCTAGTTCAAGATTTAGAAGCTACAAATGAGAAAATATCTGAGGAGCATCAAGTTGTAGTAATCCTAAAGGCATTACCTTCTGAATTTAATGCATTCAAGAAGGTAATTAAGCGTGCAAGTGGAGAATCTCTTACTGTAAAGAGGGTGTTAGATTCTCTAATGGAAGAAATAGTATAAGTTAACGCTTTTAAGAAAGAGGCTGAAGTGATATTTGTAGAGAATATTATGAGAAGAAATCTCATAAGAAAAATAGCAAGAAAGGAAAGTGGCAGAAGGGAAGTGGGAAAGAAAAACATTCTAAGGAAGGTGATGAAAAGAAGAAAAAGGGAAAAGGGAGAAAATGCTTTTACTGTGATAAGGAGGGACATTTTACAAGGGATTGTAGAAAGAATAAGAGGGATAAGGCAGCTAAAAGTGGAGTTTCAGGAAATGTTGAAAAACCAGAAGATTCTAGTGGAGATAAAATTCTGGCTGTCACTGAGGATAATGAGGACTTTAGTAAAGAGTGGATTTTTGATTTAGGGTGCACTATACATGTCACTCCTCATAGGGACTGGTTCACTACATTTGAACCAGTCACTGACAAGGTTAAAATGGCATATTCTGGGCAGCAAAAGATAAAGGGCATTGGAAGTATCTCCATCAACATGTTTGATGGAAAGAGAAGGGCCCTCACAAATGTCAGATTTATGCCTGGAATAAGGAGAAACCTGATTTCTGAAAGCTTGTTTGATAAACAAGGCTTTCATATCAGGTCCAAAGATGGACTCGGAGAAATCATAAGGGATGGAAGAGTTATCATTAGTGGAGTGGAGAAGGGCGAGCTATACTATGTTATAGGCACAACTGAAATAAATGAAATTTCAGAAGTCGGAAGCCATGAACCAACCAAGCAATGGCGTGCAAAGTTGGGTCATACAGGGAGCAAAAGCTTGTTCCATCTCTCTTTAAAAAAAAAAAGAAACAAGGCAAGCTTTTCGTCGAGAATAACATGCCAACCCTTTGAAAGTTTTCTTTTTAGGTTAATCTCCTTCAGTTTTTGACTTTTATGGGGACCTCTCCTCTCCTTTCTTCAATTTAACAGATCTCATGTACTTCCTTAAATTCATAATCATGTCTTTTTGTGACTTGCTGGAACAAGAACCAAGTAGCCATTTAGGATCTTTTGACAACATACGCTACAATTGAAGGTATAATTTAAAAGAAGTTAAATTAAATACACTCTTTAATACAAGTTAAAAGGTAATCGATAAAAAATTTAAAAGATATTAGAGTTTTGAAATAGTATGTGTTTAGATATTAGATGCAAAACTACTATTGTTTTAATCTGATTATCAAACAAGTTAACGGAAGTCAAACAGAAGACTTTAACTAATTAAAAGTTTAGAAAATTATCATAAATTAAATCTTATAACAAATTGAGAATAATGGGTGACTGATTTCTAGAAAATAAAAATATTACGAAGATTTGAAGTCACTTAACATTTCTTTCGTATTGCTAATTTATTACATAAAGATATTTCTTTTAAAGATGCATCTCTGACAGGATATCGAAATGTGCCCTCTATATTTCTTAGTTACTTATAGATATCACGGTTCATTCCTGTTGAAATATAAGTGAAATTTTGTCCCACATTGAAAGAATATATAACCTTGAGTATGTATATAAATTTAATGAGTTACTCCTTTTAATACCAATTAATTTTAGGATGAAATCTCATTTAAGTTTGTATGTACTCAGTTTATTTAGGTCAAATTATATAAAATTTAACATAGTATCATAGCAGGTTACTCTTGAATTACTCGTCATCACCTCGTCACGATAAACTGTGGCACGTGTTGGGCCGTAAATTAGCCCACACGTAAGGGGGGTGTGTTGAATATAAGTGAAACTTTGTCCCACATCGAAAGAATATATGGCATTGAGCATGTATATAAGCATGTATTTAAGTTAATTCTACTCATTTTTACTCCTATATTAATTCGAGTTAAAGGATGTCACAAAATTTAAGGTCAAGAGCATCATAGCCCACATAAATCACACCTTATACTATGATTAGGTGACAGGCGCGGTAGTCAATTTGTTCTTTAATAAATAAGTATTCAACCTATTAGGGATATGATATTCTTTTGTTGATTATGTGTGAAAGATAAATAGTTCCTTCACCTCTTCAAAGAGGTGGTGAGAGGCTTAAAATCAAATGCGTACGTGTTTAGATGAAATACATTTTGATATATATTAGCTTTTGCTGAAGGCACTTTCGACAAGAGTTATTAGATGACAATTACTTATAAATTTGAAAAGTATATATGAGTTGATGAGTAAATTAATTAAATAAATAGGTATAGTTACAATACTGATTATATTATTTAATTAGTAGTGATGGAAGATTCAAACTATTATGTAAAACATCTTCAAAATAATTTTTTGTATATACAAAATCTATATTTAAATTGATATTACGAGTTAAATATAGAGATTGAAACATATTTTAATAAGGAATAACAATTATTTTCTTTTGGTTTATTAAAGAAGATAACTTTTTATTTATAAAAGGAAGAGTTAAATCAATATTAATTAATTAAATATAGGAGTGAGACATTTCAAGTAGTTGACTTTGATTGGCAAAACTTTAGTAGTTTGAATAAATATGTCACTAATTTGAGTTTTGGTTTTAATAAAACTTTAATACTTTAACTTGAAAGCTAACCGTACAGGATTGCAAGATGATATCAGAATATATAAATTCTCCGGCACGAAATCATCAAATTAATGCAGATAGAACTCCAAGATGTTTTTCACTTGGCCTTTCTATTTTTAGCTTAATGAGTTGAGGTTTATACCATTGGCTTCTGATTAATTTTTTAAACTTTTCCTACATGACATATTTTAATTAATGAATTATATCACATTTTTAAATTAAAGAAGAAAACATTTTACAAATATTTTTAAAATTTCTGCCATTATTCACTCCACTAAAGTGAGAGGGAAGTATCAAAAAATAATTTTTAATTTTCTTTCTTTTGGCATTGGAAAAATATCTTCGGAGTTATCTTCTTCAACTGTTTTTGGATTGTCAAGAATCACCACTTCCACTTGTGTAGCAATTTGGAGCAGGACTCTTTGTCACTCAAGATACAGAGTCTAAGTAAGGATACAAAGAACCATCATTTTATATATATATAGAAGGAACTTGAGACAATCCTACTCAAACATAAACTTTTGTCATTTTCATGCTTCCTCTGATCATTCTGTCACAAGTGATAGTTGCATGTAAAAACAAAGACAAATGAACAAGAATATAACTTGACGATTAGATAAAGGTGAAAATGGTTACAATGTCAAGAATGCACAGTAATATAAGACTCTATTTGTACACGAGAAAGAAATAATTCATAAATCTAAACCGGCTAGTTGGCGTGCGGAAATTATTAGATTACGAACTTAAGGGCTAATTAGTTAATTTCCTTCAATTATAAGAAGACTTAACTTTGTCAATTTGGCCTTCATTGTGCTGATCGTATAGTAGCCAAGCCAACACCTGCAAAGGAAAAGCCAATAAGCAATCGAGGGAATTGATTTAATTTGCTACATTTCTGAATTGATGAGGTCTGAGGTCACCCAAATTATATGTATTCCAACTGATCTTATTACTCAAGAAGAGGAGTAGATCACCAATGCCATTACATAAAAATATATAAGCCAATCTGATCTCGTGCAAAGATATTCAAGAGGCACCATCATGACTGGGGACATAGGATTCGAACTTTATTATAACCTTTAATATGAGCGGACTGCGTGTAATCTCTCATTATTGTTGCCTATAGTTTGCCATTAATGATCATACTCTGCCCTATCATCCTTATCTTTGGGTCAGCAAAAGAAGAAAATTCTCAAATATGATAATAAAGTCCTTACTGAAGTGGACTAAATTGATCATATATATAGATCAAGCTGCCAACTTCACTATACTTTACTATTTAGCACCAAACTTCTTTGAGTTTTAAAAGCTTATATAAATGGATAAAAGACAGACCTCTAATAACAATAATAATCATAATAATAATAGAAATTTTAAAAAATTCTTTTATTATTAAACAATAATAATAACACTTATAGTATTCGAACTCTTAAAAAATTCTTTTATTATTAAAACATTATTATTATATCACTAACTATTGCATATATCTTTAGAGTTAGTAAAAATAGTTAAATTAATTAAAAGTCAATAACTTTGATTTGAATTTATCAAATTTTAGGTTGAATTTAAATTTTTTTAATGCAAACTTGAAACCGAATTTGTACTCAAATTTTATGGTTCGGCTCTAAATTTGTTAAAATAATAAAGCGATATTTTGAATATTGAATGATGAATGAACACAAGGCGCAACGTCATTGTCAAGCTGCGTTTCATTTGTGTCGACCCTAACTCTTTTGTCTTATCTCTCTGTCTCTGCGGGTGTCATCTAATTGTGCGTGGAAATTATACTTTGACTCTCAACAAATATTCCCAAGGCACTAGTCGTCTCCTATCTCTGTGGTCTGTGCAATTATGCATTGCATCCCCAACTCGCTCGTCTCTTGCTATCGTATCTGCGTCTCTCTCAATAGAACATGCTTGCTTCACCTTCAATTGAAAGCAAACAAACTTTTCACCTAATTGTTGTTTGCATAACCATCATTTGATTATGTCTTTTTTTTTCTTTTAAAGGCTTTTTAGTTTATGAGTTTCAAACATTATTTACATATTTAATTCAATCAGACTTTAGATTGTTTAAAATTTGTTCAATTTGGATTTAAATCTTAAATCAAAATGAAAAAACAAAATTTGAATATAAACAATATAGATTCGACCGATCTATTGTCAATTCTACAAATAACAAAATTCTTATAATTAATTTGGATCAATTTTAATAAAAATTTTAAAAAATTATTTTTGAATTTATAATCCCCTGAGATATTTTTAAATAATTTTAAAATTATAAAAATATTTTAGAATTAGTAAAATCATATCTTTTATCATACAATATTCAGCCGGCCCCAACCTTTAACAATCTTTTTGCATCCAGAAAATGAAGGACAACCCTTTAGTAATTTATAGACTTATAAATTGACACTGGTCCATTAAGCTTCCTATTTATAAACCAAAAAAGAAAATATAGTTAACCAATTTTTAAAATTTATCATATAAAAAAGTTATACAAAGTGATCAAGGATAGTAAAAAGGAAGATCGATCACTTCCATCCATGTTAGCAGAAGTCAGCATGCAACTTTTGAGGAAAAGAAATAGCAAATGAGTGATCTGATCCTCACCCACCGGTACTTTTTTCTCGAACCCAAATAAAGAATAAAAAAGTTACCAAGTCCAGTACTGTCATGCTCATAATTTTCTGGTTTCCTTGCTTTCCTGCTAATTCAGGGCCTTGCTTCTGGTGATAAAGGTCTATATACGAGATAGATAGGAACAAAAGAGCACGTTAGCATTGGCCCCCCGGAAGTGGTAGTGTCGTTTCAAGGAAAAGGTTTGAATGCAAAATCAGCATAAACAAACATGTTTCTTCTTTTCATATCACAGTGGACATTCCTTCAACCCTCGCCCCTAGGCAACTTTGGTTGTAATGTTGTTTATACTAATGGGAATTAAGCTCAAGCAATGGGACAGAGCAAAAAAGTTGTAAAAGTTTGTTCCTTACTTTCAAAAAATCTCACAAAGTACTCTTTCGCCCAGTTGCCGTTATATTCTATTTGGTCCACAAGGGAATTTAACAGCTGACTTTCCTTGCATATATAGGTCGAAATTTAAACCTCTAGAGCGCTGAGTATATATATATATATATATGTTGGTACTAAAGAACTGTTATCTTCTTCCAAATGTTGCCATTAAGATTGAAAGAGGAGAATGAGAAAAACGGAGCAGCGCAGAAAAAGTTACTCGGTGGAATGCATTAAATGCTGCATGTGGTTAATTACCATCCTTTATTGGATTACTAGTCTACTAGTGAATTGCTATAATAAAAGTTGGAATTCTCTTTCCTTCGTTAATTCATCTTGTGCCCACTCGAACAAATTCAAGTTTGAAAATATGTTTGGACGACATTTTTCTCACGTAGCTATATTCCTAAGACGATCCAGAATAGAAATATTGAAATAAAGGAACTATCAAATTTTGAGGTTTAGTTAAAAATCGAGAACTACAAGCCATTCATATTTCCAATGATTGATTAAGGCCCTAATTTGGCACTCCCTAAGAAACGTGGCTTCAAATTATGAAATGAGAACCTTGCTAGCCACTAGTCACTACTAAACTTTAGAATGTAAATTTATTAACTTTAGGTCAAAGGTCATCACCTTGAGGCATCATAATAATATTAACTAAGTGAGGAAGGAAACTTAAAAAGAAATGTTGAAACTCATTTTTCATTATTAAGGACAATCACCGTTATGAAATCAAATTTATCGGCTTGCTTGCTTATATGGACCCAACCGCCCAACTCCCTGCCTTGGCCTCCGTCGCTAATTAAATTCCATCTTCCTGCTCAAAATCTGATCAAATATCAAACCCTTACCCCACTGTGTCCATCCAACTGCGAGACGGTTAAGTTGTCTCTCACTCAACTATGCCTTTGCTTTTTTAATCGTAAACTTGCCCTTTTGGCGTATTGATTTTGTAAGTATATAATAATTAACTTAAATGAGGCTAAAATGGTCATTACTTTCCACTAACTAATTCAGTTTCTCACAGAAATGCATATTGAAACGACATAGGGTTACATTACTATGTTCTATAATTGCATTGCGGGACAGTAGAACATTTTAATTACTTGATATTTAGAAAAATACGATTTATTTCATTAATTCAATGTATGAACATATCTTTAAAATATTTTTAAACTTTAAGTAATTTCTTAATATTTTAACATTTACAAATTATCATTTAAAAGTAAACATTATCCACGCTCTTATGCGAATAAAACTTATTATCGTATCGAGGTTAGTAAGTTTGATGTAAGGAGTTAATGACAATATAATGTTATTTTTATTATAGAAATTTAAAGAGTGTTTAATTAAAATTTAATGTGTAAAGATTTAATTAAAAATTATTTGATAAAAGATAAGATTTAATATATCAATATTAAAAAGCTTATCAGTAAAAGTTTAAAACGTTAGGACTTATCATAATGTTTTACCTTATTATGCTTGGATCTTACTTGGACAAATAAAGGGGGGCAAAAGTAAGGCCTTAACAACCATGGTGTCGAGCAGCCCAAATGGAAAGCATCTATCCCACATTGAAATTCTCAGTTGCGAACTGTCCGTACATTAAATTGGCGTTGGGTCTGAGAATAGATTGATTGACAGCTGAAAGGAAGTTTTGGCACATTCCTTCAAATTGATGATTAAAAATTGTCCTAAAGTAACATGAAGTTAGGGGAATATTGGGAAGTCCACTTAAAAGGTTAAGTCACAAGGCATAATTGGAGGGGTAAAATGGTCATTAGCCATTCATTAA
>JANSVB020000056.1:642295-655312 GCA_025504935.2 Erythroxylum haughtii
ATTGCTCATACTTCAACTCAACTTTTATCTGAACCAATGGATTATGAAGAAGCTGTTGTTAATCCTAAATGGTATTTTACTATGCCACAAGAGTTTGATGCTCTTATTGCTAATGATACTTGGGAGTTAGTACCTTTACCAACAAGTAAAAGGCCAATAGGGTGCAAATGGGTGTACAAAATTAAATATAAGGCAGATGGGACCGTAGAAAGATGTAAAGCTAGATTAGTTTCAAAAGCTTTTACACAAAAAGAAAGACTCTGATTATACAAAAACTTTTCCTCTAGTGGTGAGAATGACAATAATACGGTGTTTGGTTACTGTGGGTGTTAAGAAAAATTGGTCACTTTTTCAATTGGATGTGAATAATGCATTTCTTCATGGTTGGTTAGATGATGAAGTGTACATGTCACCACCACTAAGACTTGTTTTGTCTAATCCACAAGGAGTTTATAGATTAAAGAGGTCTTTGTATGGCCTTAAGCAAGCATCTCGGCAATGAAATTAGAGGTTAAGTGATTTTCTATTTTCATTGGTTTTCAACAATCTAAGTGGTCGGGTCGGTCGTGCTAGGCCCAGGTCCAACCTAGGATGACGTGTGGGTCGATCGGCCCATTCCCAAGATGTTGAGTTAAACACGACAAAGATGTTAAGTTAAACACGACAGGTATTTACTCTATAAGTTCGTTATCTCCTCATGATGCAGGCACGACTCTCATAACCTTAATACTCTTTGTTCATAAACACAAAATCTACGACAAAGAGCTAACTTAAGCATCGGAGGGGCAAGCCGGCAATCAACCCCCGGTGTGCCTTTATTGTTTTTGTAGGTTTCTCCTAGTCCAAGCTAATCGAGATCATGGATCCATACAACGGCGCCCAGCCTCAACAAAATCAAACTGAACCATTATTCTTTTTTTTCCCTTTCCTTTAGCTGTTATTGAATTAACATGCCAAGTAGCTGGGTTTCTCCACCTCTCTATTAAAAAACACTTGCCTCAATAAATCCATTTTTAATTCCTCTCTAGTGATTATTGATCTTTGCCTCTAAAAAAGCCTTATGAATGCAATGCTTTTATTTTCTTTCTTTCATTTTCTAATACAAGCCTAGGTTGTTTCTTCTTTACCTTCTCCTTTATACTCTCATGATGTGATTTTATTAAGTCTTTCTAGAATTTTCTCTCTTTAGTTTGATATGTTTCAGTGTCTTAATTAAATTGCTTCCTTCTAAAGGTATGCCAAACTAGATATATATGCAAAGTGAAATTTAGGATTCACCTAGAAGCTTGATAAATATATGAATGATGATTGTTCTTTTTTCTTAAAACTAATGTCAATAGTTATTGTTATATATGTGGCTAAACTCAATGCTACTTGTTTTCATTTTTTTCATAATATTCTTTATCTCATAGCTCCATACACAAATTTATTTTAAAAAGAGAATAAACAACTCATAATAAATTCCTTATAAGCCATATTTGTCTACTAGTAGGTATGTCCCTTAGTGGGTTTGTCTTTTAGAGCATGAAACATGAATGCTTTGAACATTTAGGTCACAACAATTTTTTCTTAGTAAATATTTGTCTAATGATGGGTTTGTCCCTTAGTGGGTCTATGCTTTTCAAGCATGAAATATGAATGTATTGTTTGAAAGCTTACAAATAAAGAAAAATTTTTTGTTTACAATCTTACCATTAGAGCTTTGATGTTTATTTTTTATAACTTATTTATGTCTTCTTGTTTTTCTTTCTCATATGAAAGACCCTAAAACTGACTTTTAGTTTTGCCATGGTAGAAACTTCAAATTTATCCCTATTATGCACTATAAAGGAGGAAGTATACATAATTTAATATTAGAATTGGATCGTTTGACGATTCTACAATTCATATATACAATAAGAGATTTAGGCCATATAGGGGTCTAAGTTTTTTACTTATAAATTTCCTTAAGATTCTTTTAAGCATGACATTAGAGACATGATAAGTGAAGCTCAAATCATTAATTTGATTAATTTAGTTAAAAAAATACTATAAGATTATGGAGATATTTTTTATAACATCGAATATCCCTTACTGATAATGATAGATAGCAAAGGATGTGGTGAAGTAGGTGAACAAGCTGATTGTGAGGTTGTAGAGGGTGATCAAGCTGCTTCTGGAGTAGGCAGTATAGAAGTTTGTGTTGTTAAAGAAGGTGAACAAAGTGATGGTGATGTTATATAGAGACAACAATCTATTTTTAGGAAGCATAAACAACCTACCATTAATGATGCATATAATTGTGAACTTAGTGATCCAATATATCAGGGTGACAAAGAAGAAGTTAGTGACATTGATAATTCTAGTTCATTTAATCTTGGGGACTTATCTGATAAGGTGGTTCATAAGAGGCTACGAAAGAAGTTGACCAATTTTTTAATGATGGTGTACAAGATGTCCCAATAGATAATAATCTAGATATGCAAATAGATTCAAAATATGAATATTTTAATAAGCTTAGGAGCATGGATTAATGAAGAACAGAGAAGCAGGCCTAAGTTTCCAAATTTTGAAATAGATAATGATATGATAAGGCTAACTAATTTATGGACAGATGTGTTATTTGATTCAGTTAATGCATTTAAAAAGCTTTAGCTAAATGTCATATAAAAAGTGTAAGCAATATGGTCACAACGCAAGGACATGTTCCAAGAGAATACATAATAATGCTCGAAAAGTCAAAGTATCTAACTAACATAAAAACCAACACATAGGAAAAAGAAAAGAAGAAAGTAAATATTTTTGTTTGTTTATATTGCACATTATGTGTAGCTATTTTTATACATAATGTAAATTCCAGATAGCTACTTTTTATATATGGTGCACATTTTAGATTAATACGATGTGTATATGGTGCATGTTTTTATAATTATTTTTGTATATGGTGCCATTTTGGATGATGAATTATGGTTTTCATATATAGTATCTCTTTTGGGTCATTAATTATGTTTGCAGTTAAATTTGATTGAAATTTCATAGTCATCTTTGATTGTATAAAAATTTTATTTTTATATAGGTTGTACTCTTTCGATCATGAAATCATCCTAATATTGATTGAAATTTTATATATGGCTTTCATATATGTTGTAGAGGAATTATTTGATTACAAAAGACTTGATATTTTACTTTTTACAAAAGTAAATTAGCATTATAAAACAAAAGGAATAAGCTAAAATAATCTAAATAAGATGGTACCAATTCATTAATATGGTGAATATTTGAACATAACACTATCTAAAATTTATTGTTATAAATTAAATACAACGTGTTATGAAGTCTAGAGTTGGTCAAATATAGACAAACATCATGGTCTCAATTTTAGAGTACATGTATTTTGATAAGTAAATAACTAACTACACTCAACAACAATAATAAAAATGACCCAACAACAATCAACATCTTTCACATAATAAATGATCTTGTTGATTCTTTAATTTGTCAGAGATCCCTCTAAGATCATTTATGATATTTATGCTTTTTGGGACTTTTACATCATGCCACACAAGGTAATCACTTTTTTGTTTGCTTTACAAATAAAAAGTTTAAGATAATTTAGCAACCCACCATGTTGTAATCTAATTTATTAAAGGAAATTTTTATTTAAATTTCATTTTAAATTGTGCACATCCCTTAAAATCACCATCTTGGGTTTAGCTCGTTCCAAGAAGTCCTTATAAGTGTAATCAATTCAAAAAATTACAATAATATAAATGGTCTTCAATCTTATTAATTGTACTACTAGATAAATTTGTAGTCTTCACATCTTTAACTTTTAAAAACTGAATACAGCAACTAAAATTAACAATAAGTATGCAAATAGGACAACATTAACCTTTAGCTATAGATATGAATAGAAAGAATATGATTTAGGAATATTACAGAATATCAAATTTTCTTACAACTTTTGTTGTACAGAGAAATAAAAGTAGTTTCTAATTTGACTTTGAAAAACTTTAGGATAGCAAAATATAAACATAAAAACTCAATGAACCACGATACACTTATATACTTTTAAATGGGAAAGGAAAGAAGAAAATTAGAAATCAATCTCTAAGAAATGTTCCATATGTTCAAGATTATTTTAAACATGAGCGATGCAACAAACTATGCAAAAATAATATAGGCTTAAGTAAATCAACTTAAAGGTATTCAAGTATATAAATTCAACTTAAAGGTATTCAAGTATATAAACACATCGGGAACACCCATCTTAACTGTTGATAAGCACATCATAGCCTCTTTATCCTCATTCAATCGTCAAATTTCATACTCAACATGATATAGTCAAATAACAGAAAAACTGCAGTAAAATTAAATCACATTAATTTCTATTTCAAGAACAATACGAACACTACCAGTCATTTATTTTCATAAGGTTATATAGGAACTAGGAAGAACATCCAAGAAGCCATATCCAGACGTTATAAAAATGCAAATTTGTAAGAGAGAGAGAGAGCAAGAGGTGATATTATTACTTAGGGTTCTATTACACTCTCCATTCATCGACAAAAGGAAAAAGATCATTATGATATTACACTACAATTCTAATAGAAATTAAGCATTGGCACTACAATTGCTTTTGGATTCATAAGTTGATGATAAAATATCTCAAATCTAAATCTTAATTTTCAAATCTTTACGTGCATGTTATTTTATATAGAGCTTGTTTGTCTAATACAATTCTATATTAAGTAACCAACAATATCTTAAATGATATGGTAAACTATGGTTGGGAAATTGAAGAAAATTTGAAATAGGCTGAATTAGAGAAGAAAAAAGGTCAAAAGGAGGCTGAAATGGAGAGGGAAAAGGGAACAAATTTCTCTAAGGATGCAAAAGAGACATGAATACATTTCTTCTCCAGTATATAAAATTGAGATTCCATATAATACAAATTTTGGCCACGATACTTTATAGTGAATGATAGTAAAATTGTTGTCGACAACCAGTTAAAATTACACGATCCTACACTTCATAATTTCTATTTGCAATAAAAACACTTTCGAAAGAACTAAGAAGATAAGGGAAAAAGAGTTTTTTTTCTCTTAAGGATGGTAAATCTTAATATATGCGGATGCATGCTATATTAAAATGACATTACTCAATTAAGCCTTAGTCCGTTAATGTGCCAATCAATTGCATAGAAAGCACATCCAATATATACGTTTTGAAGTACAAATTGTAGGAAGTAAGTTATAAAAAAGAAATTAAGTTGAAAGTAAGCTGGCATAACTTAATCTCATATACCTTTCATTTCCACAATAGGCAGATGAAGATAATGATGAAGAGATTTGGTTAATTAAGTTGTTTCTTCTATGGCTTGTTCAACCTTGGTTACACTTACTTCTAATGCTTATTTACTCTTATCTCACGCTTCTTCATGCCCTTATTCTGTTGATTATTGATTGTCTTCTTCATGCCCCTCTATCTTTACTATATAATGTGAGGATGATTGAAAGGAAATGGATGAAGTATTTTGGGAGGAAATTAGGTTAAATAGATTTGGAAATTATTTAGGTTAATTGGGTCAAGTTTAGTGGGTTAAGTGATAAGGGAGGGGTTGGTTAAAAGGGTCAGATTACATTTTGGGTTAACAATTATGGTCCATGTCACTTAAAAATAATTGGTTCATGTGGACTAGATATGCCACATAAAAATTTATTTTAATTTTTTAATAGAAGTTAACTTTAGGGGGTTTTCTGAAAAATTTCAAATTGACAATTTTTTTACAATTTCAAATTTTAGGGATTTTCTAAGAAAGTTTTCATCTTTTACCCTTTATAAAATTATCTGCATTCATTCATATTACTCAATCTTTGATAAATACTAGTTTTAGGACTATATCAATTATTACTTTTGAACTACTATTTAATAATCTGTTACAAATTTCTTTATAAATCAATAAAATTTAACATATAAATAAAATTTCTTTAATATGAAAACCAATGTTACTTATGGTATTATACTTACTTTGATGTACAACAAATACATATATCACAAATATACATATCGATTATAAAAATATAACTTTTTTATTGAGCAAACTCGAAGTCATCATCAAGACTAAAGCTTTAAAAATTATAACAACTAGTCTAGATTATTTAAGTGCAATGATTAAAGGATGGAGTATATTTTCAAATAAGAACTCAATCAAAATAATGAAACATTTATGATTTCTCATGACAAAATCTCAATTTCACCATTTAGAACTTTGAGGTTAAGGGATATATTAGTTTACCAAATTTATAGCATAACATTGACAAAGCAGTTGCTATTAATTTAAGGTTTAGGAAGTTAGAGCAGAATCTGATTTCGTGCATAACAAAATAATGAAGAAACCTTTTCATTTGATTTTTCAAAAGCCAAAATTACTTAAAATTTTGTAACATGATTATTGCATAAATAGAATAAAACATGAATCATATAATCATACCTTATTGTGTAGCTTGATTTTTTTCATATCATTTTCTTCAAGCCATTTTTTAATTAGGTCATTGTAACCACTATGGTCATATATTTGTTCGGCCTCTGATGATATCTATGAAATATATTAAGATATTTCTACAAGTAGTGTAGAGAGAATTAGGAAAGAAATGCTATCTTCTTTAGAGCCTAAACCCATTTATAGTAAGATTTGGACCTTTTAGTAATTCAATTGAAATAAAATTATAACTATAACTAATTTTAATTAAATATCAATTGGCCTCACGTAATGTACATCTAACATCTAATATCTCATATTGGTCTTTTTTTTATTAAATATTTCATATTTAATCCTGAAATTTCTCAAACTTTACAATCAGATCTAATTTTAATTAAAATATACATTTTCTCTCTTTAACCCATTTTTTGTTGGTGACCTATTAGGTTTCTAAACAATTGATATAAATTATAATCCAAAATTATATTTAGGATTAGATCAATTAAATTCATTAAATTCATCTTTGATTCTGTAATTAAATAATTCATATTCATATCTCAAAATTTTGCATTTATCACAATATCATGACCACTCAAATATTTAAGAATATGAAAGTAGTTTTGACTTATTTTTCTATATATGATGTTTATGTAATTTAATCTTTTCATCATACAATCTAATTAAACATAAAAAATGAAATTAATGTCTACTTTATTTAAGTCCAATTATATTAGTTCCCCACTGTTTTTAATTGATAAGTAGCTTATTTTTAAACTTTTACTAAGAAACTAGTCAAATGAAAGAATAGGCTACAAATCCTTAATTATCTCATGGATAAAAGATAAGTAATTTCCCTACAATTGGATTTATTCCTTAAAATTCTTCTTATTTTATATTTAAAAAATCTTGTATTTAACATAATAATGATAACCACGTTGTTTTTTTCAAACATTTTTAATAAAATTGAGACGTAAAATGATTTAACCCTTGTCACGTGTTAAGTTCTATCAAAAATTTTGATAGAAAAATTAACATAAAAGTTATAGGGAACATAAAGATAAGCATGGAAATCTTTTTTAAAAAATTTAAATTATACATAATTTTTCGTAAATAATTCAAATTGTAAGAAGATTCAGGATTTTTTCCTCCCTAAATTTGGAGCAGGGGCATAAGAAAAAAGCTATATACAAGTGAGAGTCGGACTGAATAAGCATCATTTGCTCACTAATATTTGTTAGAAGGTTAAATTGCAAGATATGGTGCTAGAATTTGCCGGCTTTGAAAATTAAAGTGGTACACGCTTGAATTAATCAATTAATGTGCATTGTCAATGCGGATAAGTTGCTTTCAGCCTTTCATTGACATTTCAAATGCGGACATTTGAAGTAGGCTCATTAGTTAAGGATTGCTTACGATATCTTTGTTAGGTCTCTTTTAACTACTGTTAGAAATAAGGACAAACCTTTATTTATATACTGAAATTCACATACTTTTTACCTACATATTGCAGTAATTGTAAAGCTCAAGTCCAAACTGGCGAATTCAGCATTTTATCATTTGTAGCTCTTTGGATTAGCATTATCTATACATGAGGTTTCTTTTATTAATTAAGTACGATTCTTTTATGATTTTACAATTTCTCGCTTTCACGTGGCAGAAACATTCACACCCATGAAAAAGCAAGTTAGAAGAAAGTAGGTTTTTCCGGAAAGTGAAAAGAAAAAGGGGAGAATGTTTATCATTTTTCTGTAATCACCTGGAACACGAGGATAGGATCGTTTTATGTGATGCTTCGAAAGTGTCTTCTCTGAGATGCATAAACAATAAACAAATATGAAGTTAGAGGTTGAAAGAGGTGGATTTATAAGGTACAGGGCTTGAAGGATAGCTTTTTACCTAACCTGCACCAACTTGTATTAAATTAATTGGACCACATATTTGTGTCTTCATATAATAGTGGACCAGGATATTTAATTAGTATCGCTTCTCTAAAATGTATGATTAGTAGAGTCAGATTGTGGCATGACGTTGAACCTTACTGAAGTGTTCATATAATTCATAAAAGCTGTTCACGGTATCTGATGAGACAAATTGACATAATAGAAAAGAAAGTAGTATTGGATTAGCACAAGGCCCTACTTATCATTATATCGATTCATCGGCAAAAGTCTTGTCATAATTTTAACTACAGGTTATGAATTCTTAGACAGATTGCAGTTTGACAGGGACAAGATTAGAGATAATGTCAATGTAATTATAACAAATTATAACAACAGATCTGACTATTACCATAATATTGCAGTCACGTTTAGGTTTGCGGTCCGCAATTTAAAATCTTGTGTATGACGTTGGAGTGCACTGTTCCTTTTCATTCAAACAGCGGCTTCTTTCTATAAAGATGAATTTATCTGAGAGTGAAGCCATGAGATTCTGCAGTTCTGTAACTCTTCAAGGATTAAGCGAAAAATATAAAGGTGTTACGGACTATATAATTATGCCAAACAGTGTGTGCGCAGCGACTATACTTTTGAAGCAACTCGTTGATGCATTAATTTCAACAAAATAAGGGAGTTCGTGATTCCCAGGTCTTGCTTCTTACAGTGGTTAATTACCTTACTGCTTATCCGTCCCCTGTTCTGTCGAGTTAGATCATTACTCTCTCGGATTAAATGATTTTTGAGATCAACTTCCTGGTAAGCACTCTTTGTCCAATGTATGTGTCCTCTGACATTTTTTTTTTGGGTTCATCAGAAAGCATCCTGTCACAAATTTAGAACGAACTATTAAGATACCTAGTAAAAAAAATGGCACTGACGGTAATTTACTCTGCACTTATACCATTGTTATTTCAGGGGAGTTCAGCAATGTAAAGCCAGTAATTATTTTGTCCTAATATTAGATAGACTCCAGGTAGCATAGTTTAGTGTCTCAACCATGCATCATGAGCTTGACATAAAGAAAAAGCCATTCTTCACACGGTGACAAGAAAGACTTGGTAAACCAAGTCTCTGTTATTTGTTACATCAGTCATCTCAATCTCAAAAAGTACCGACCAAAATTAGAAAATAACAATAATAATATTGAAAGAATCTTAAAAATAACATGTTTTACATTGATTTATGGCCAATTGTCCTTCCGAAGTAGAATTAAATGCCATTGATATTGAAGAAGAAGAAGGCAGGAAACGTGAGATTTCTCCTAAGCTTGAGAGCCTGCAACACATGGTATGTGTGAAAATTCCTTGAACTCCGGTGGCTCTCCTATTATATATGGTGAAAAATATAGTGTGGTTTCTGAAAGAGCAATAAATAAATGACTACAGAACTAAGATTCTGGCTGAAATAGCTCTTGTCCATCTTTGGAAGATAAGCTACAGATATAATATTTGATCTGTTTTGAAGTAAACAAATGGGTTAGTCAAAGCTGTATTTCGCTGATTCTCTTTCAAATATAAAAGAATCGTTCATATGATATCTCCTCCCACCTTAACCAAATACTGTAGAAAAGTTGAATGTTGAAACATTATGTTCTTTCATTAGCATAATATATCTCCCTTTGTCAAAAGCTTGTAGACGCGCATCAACATGTCAACTCTATTTTAAAACTCCTTTATTTCGTATTAATTTCATTCAGAATACGAGTAGGAACAATGATACTGTTACATAATATGAAAAGGAAAATCAAATTGTGAACTTCCTCATCTATATATGTACAAGAGATTAATAACTAGTATTGCTCTAAAGAATCAGAACCCGAATATTCCAGACCTTAATATCACAATCCAAACTGCCACTGTAAATTAAATAAGAAATACTAGTATCAGAACCATCATTGGTATCAATGGTACCAGTTAAGCACTTAACTGGTTTTCTGTGTCCCTGTAAGACTGCTAAACAATAATAGTTCTCCGGTCCTCTCCTCCAAATCCTTACTGTATTATCAGCAGAACCACTGCAAACTAAATCTGACACAACTGCTAAGCACAAAATTGCCTTGGTGTGCCCTCTCAGTGCACCGGCCACCACCATGTGCCGACAACCGCCATCGACAATTACACCCGTTTCTTTTTGCCACACAAGAATTGATCGGTCACAAGCACCAGAATATAGCACTGACCCATCATTACTAAGAGCTAAGGCATTGACAGCAGACTTATGACCCTCCATTGTAGCTACCAAAGAATGCTTCTTTTCTCCTGCTTGCTTGTTCCAAACCTTGATTTTCTTATCTGCTGAACCTGTATAAACAAGCCCTTCATTTGATAAAACTATGGCGTTAATGGCGTCTTCATGTGCGTTTCTTACCGACTCCAAGCACTTGAAATCCGATGTTCGCCAAATTTTGAACGCTCTGTCCCATGAAGCAGAGAACAGAACTGAAGCATCTCTCGATATTGCTAGTGCTGATACAGCGTCAACATGGTGTACCCATGTGCACTTCTTGTGTCTCCTAACCTGCACGTAATTCTTCGGTGAAAAAAGCCTCAAAAAGCGATCATTTAACGTAGGAAGTGTAGCTATGCAATTGTAATTTTGGTGGTCGTTGTTGGAGTCAAATTTCCATACACGGATTTTGAAATCCTGGTGTGCACTGAAAAGATTGTCTCCAGAAACTACTATCGACTTCACTGCCCCGTTACTGGTGGTTACGATATTGCTTATCCAATTCCCAATTATGGGGTCTCGGTTCCAAGTTCTTATTTTGCTATCAGAAGAGCCAGTGTACAGGAACTTACCAGCTAGAGCAAGTGAAGAAACATAAGAGGAGTGGCCTTTGAGAGTGGCTATACACTGATGGTGAATCGTAAAGTTTTGATCATTCTGCTTTGATAATGGTAGAGAAAGCGAAGGAACAGAAGGTAAACTAGGCTGAGAAGAGAGAGATGAGGTTGATGAGTCTGAGTAGAGGTGTTTCGAGCTTGGTTGAGATTGAGATTCCTTATCTTTCTTGCTCTGGCAAGGCAAAGGGCATGGAAGAATTCCCATTATTCTGCTGAAGCTCAAAGCCTGAAAGATCCTGAAGAACTTAAAAATATCATACACAGGTTCAATTTGACATCAACATAGCGCTTATAAAAGGACTAAAGATTATTTCCTCAAAAAAAGAAAAAAGGACTAAAGATTAGGCAAGGCGTAGCTTAGCAGAAAAAGAAATGGGACATAGCGCATTCTAGCTATACAAAGACAAAGAGTTCAGAGTTAGCTAAGGTAGGACTAAGGGCAGAGACTATTCTTCTTCCCGAAAAAACAGAAGTAATCATTATACTGATGATAATACGAAAATTTTGCAATATGGCATTGGTAGGTTTAATGGAGAATTGGGTTGCGTCACTTTATCCAAGAAGGGCATTCCTCCAAAAGCACAGCCCATGCTCGTAAATTTGCTATAATATTTTTTTTCTCGTTTGCAGAAAACTGCATGGGTCTTGGGAAGAACCAATCTTTGGATAAAAACTAGACGATTCCCTGAAAGTGCCCAGGTACAACTTGGGTAATACGTTTAACTTTATGTGCTTCGCGTTTTGGGATTGGTCAGATCTTCACATCAATAGGCCTGAAACTTCTTCATCTATCCTGAATATAGATATCATCATTATCTAATCTGAAATTTCGCAATAAAGTAGGGTTTGAAGAGGTCGGATAATACAAAGTCTTATTCTTATATTTTGAAGATAAGATATGTTTTACATAAAATTCTATTGTTAAAGGAGACTTTAGACCTCTCGTGCCAAGTCATAGAGCTTAATGTTTAATGTAGTTTTATTTTAAACTCAGATATTTACTTCTCTAGAATGTTTTAGCGTGTATTTGCAGGTGAAAGAGGTGAAAACAAGGGACCAACCCCAGCCCACAGACTCAATACCACGTACTGTAGCGTGACTGAAAATTGGCCATGTTCAGGATAACAAAACATCGTGACTTCTGTCTTCGACTCTTCTACGTTAGACATTTCAAGATGGGTTTTCTTTTCATAAACTGAATAGAGCTTGTATCCATATTATATTGATCTGCATAGCATTTGTCTTGTGTGATAAAACACGAGGCCAAGATAAAAAAAGAATTTTTATTTTATGCTCTTCATCCGAATCTTGATGATCATTCAACACACATGAAAGATTGTTATGAGACCATGGACGTCCATGTTTCTTCTGTGCTTGTACCTAAGCAATGTAACATATTTTTGTGCTTTTCTGTGTAGGGTAGGGACATGGACCTTAAGAACCATGCTCATTATAATCCATGACAGAAGCAGAGTAGGAACTCTAAAAAGTTTCAACGCTAAATGGAACCATACCAAACATTCATTGGAAACTCGGTATTTGACCGAACGTGATGTGATGATGAGTGGAATATAACAGAAACATGTAGACAGGCCATGAATTTTGACTTTTGCATCCTTGGAGTAGCTACGAAGTGTCCTCTTTTTTCTTTTTCTTTTTTTCTCCGTCAAAAATATCCAACAATTCGGTGAAAGCAACCTTCAAGAGTACTTCTTGACAGGGAAGTATTCTGAAGAGCCCAAATTGTCAAAGATGGCGCAAATTTTCCAGGTTAATT
>JANSVB020000056.1:756317-769580 GCA_025504935.2 Erythroxylum haughtii
TTCTTGTAGTGATGTTTTCTTCTTAATTGTCTCTCAATATTTCATCTTTCTTTTATCTTTGGTGTTGAAATTTGGCTAAACTCAATTATTATGATTCAAGAGGATTCGAAACTCTAGTTGTAACCTTGTAAAGTTTTGTTCTAAACTTTTTTTTTTCATGTTTTAACTTAAGTATTTCTTGTTTTAATTTCTTATATTTCATGAATAATTAATATTGATTGATTTAAAAAATTAATTTAAAGTTTATTATTCTATCATTATCCAAGAGTTCAATAATCTGTATCTGTCTTGAATGGTTGTTACAAGTAGTAAATAGGTTATTTGTGATTTTACATATTGAATTTATGATAAACAAGAAAACTAAGTTAAATAATTGCAACCATCTCAATTATTAAATTTACGTTTAGTCTTTTTCATTAATCTTATTGTTATCATTTAATTGATATGGAATGTTATCTACCCAGTCAATTAATGGTAAGTTTTTGTTTGGATACTGGGTTTGAACCAACTAATTTAGAAAATTTTGAAATTTATTATGGCTCTCCTAATATGTTTCAGACTAATTGCTTGAATTATGACACATTCTTTTAAGATCAATGTTACAATTAAATAAGATATTTCCCTTGAATTGGAGTTAAGCACTCTTCAATTTATCTCTTTTATATTTAATTGATTTATTGTGATTCCTTGTTAATTTAGTTAATTAATTGAAAACCTCTCACTTTATTTTATTATTTGAAATTTAAAAACTAGTATTTAGTCTTCTTAAGAATCAACCATGTTCCACGACTACCATAAGGAGTTAAAGAATCTCAATAAAAGTACTAACATTTTTTGATTGACACGGTTTATTTTTCGAATACGACCTAGATTCATATGTGGACACTGAGTAAAGAATGTCTTTATTATTAGAGAAGATAATGCAAAAAGTGTTAAGTTAGATTTTTATTTTTAATATTAATTAAATTAATATCTGACATGGATATTTATATAGTATGTTTATTATCCTTTGTTTTTCTTTCCCTTATATTTTGTTAGCTACAATGAGTTATCAAACACGTTATACGCAACTTGTACGGAATCAAACAGAAAAATAAGCACCTCCTTCTTCTTCTAACGATCAAATTAACAAATAAGGTAAGCCCATACATCCAATAGCCAACTCACTTAGAATGAGTTTATATGTTTCTTTAAGAAGCTAAATAATGCATATCGTGTTTAATTAGTCATTGTACAATGTTAGCTTATAGGTAACCGTTGTTGATATTTACGTGCATTAAAAATATAGAGTGGTAAAGGATTAATAAGCTCCTCGTCTACGAGATTTACCGGTTATTACTACTACTACTACTTCATTCAGAAATGGTTCAAAAAAGGGAGAAGAGAAAGAAATGGGATAGCTTGTGGAATGGGGAAATAGCATAATTGTTTAAAACTTTTTAAGTAAATTTGGATAAAAACCCAATGAAAGAACCTTAGATATGGGGTTAACCTAGTTGTAAAGGAGAGGATGCCCTTGTTCTTGGTCATGACTCAACTATACTAGACAATGTTTTAAGAGTACAATTCTAAAATCACTAGATTAATGTGAGGGCATAATTAGAATCATTAGGATAGGAAACCTCGTAACTCTGAAAATAAAAAAAAAGAAACCAAAAGAAGGGTAAAGTCCGGCTTGACAAGGGCTTCAGGCACATTTCCTATAATTCCACAGCGATAATTGTTTAGGAACCAAGTCATCACATTAGCCGAGTAATCATATTTCTTGAAAATTTCAAAGCTACCTTGCACCTTGACAATCTGAGGTGTGCCAAATCCAACTCAAAGATAAAGGAAGACGGAGTCTTATCATGATGTTGGGATAACGTGATGGGAACCTAATCTACCCTCTTGGAATAAGAGAGGAAAGAGTGAAAGTGGAAGTGCTTAGGTAAGCTCGCACGAATCGTTCAATTCTGGGAATTCAGTTCCTAAAAGGAACTAAAATAGTAAAAGTACGGAATAAATAAAGAGCAGGTGAGGCAAATCACACAACTTATTAGTCAACGAAACGAATTCTAACAAATGCATTGCTTTTGTTGCTAAGTTTGACCACTCGCACAAGTCAGAACTGAACTGCCAACAAATAACCGAAACTTTCTTACTCTCCCCAACCACTGCTTAATATTCTTTCCTCAGTTTATTGCATTAGCCAAGGTCTTGATAGACGGACCCACTTGGTGACTTGGTCAATACGATATTGTATAGTTTGTGTTGTGTGAATATTAAACTAGTCCCTACGGAAGAGAATATGTTTATAATGCTAAAATATTCACAAAAACATTTATCGACTTTAATAGAAATTTCCTACACATTTTATGATAATTTCTACGTGTGTAAATATAAAAAGCAAATTAATTGTGATAGTGTAACTTAGAGGTAATATTATAATGAGTGAAGTTTTAATGACCATAACGGAAACAATAATTATAAACATAAATAAAAGAATTTTAACTGTTTAAAATGAAAATATTATTTAAATAATCTTATGTGGTATCCCAATTCTACTTTCACTCCAAAATAACATTATTTTAAATTTATTTATATATATAAAAAAATAGGATTAGAATAGGTTAACTACACAAAGGATGTAATGTAATGCCTTTGATAGTCAAACGTCAAACCTCGAACTTTTCACAAGTGATGATTGGGAAATTGAGAATTAAATACACTTGTCTGACTTTGTTTAGTTATAAATATTAGATAATGATAGAGAAAAGTCGCACCACCCTTTGCACATTCTAGACAATAGAGAGCCAAGAATGGGAGGGAGTCGAAACCATTCCACCTACCACCTAACCTCAATTTGGTCAGAAATTTTTGCTTAATGAAATATTAGATTGCATTTATGTAAATGGAAAGGGTATTTTGGTTAATATATAGGAGGAAAGAACAGCCCCACAACCTAATTGCAAACGACTAACTACTCTTTCCCTGAATTCGTGAGACAAAAGAATAAACAAAAGAAATTAAAGCTACACCAACCAGTTATGGCTGTCATGAAGAAGCAATGCAAACAACTAACAACTCTATGAGCCCGTCAAGTGACCCGAATACTTCAGACAAAAGGATAAAGGAAACAAAACGAAACCAACCAGTTATGGCTGTCATGAAGAAGAAGCCATGCCTGCTTTGTCCATTTCTTCTTTTCTTCTTCTTCTCGCTTCTTCCTTTCTCCTCTTCTCAATCTTTTTCCCCTCAAAATATTCAAACTTTCTACCCGTTTGCAAGGGGGACTCCTCCAAAAAATCCATCATCAATATCACCGCCTCTATTGACTTCACCGTCCACGCCACCATTGTTGGAGAATTCCTCGTCCTCTAAAAAAGCGGTTGTGAAGGCCGTGGCTGCGACGGCGACTAGCACTTTTGTTGCTGCCGCTTTGCTATTTTTTTGGGTCCAAAGGTTTGTGATTATGCGGCGGAGAAGACGAGAAGAGGATAATGATTCTGGTGAAGGTCAGAGTCCGGTGGTTAATGACGAGTTTGCAAGAGTTGACGGGAATGTGAAGGGTTTGATCGTCGATGAGAACGGACTGGACGTGCTTTACTGGAGAAAACTTGAAGGGGAATATAAGAAGAAGTGGATACGTGAGGGGGTATCAAATGAAGGTGAGGAAGAACAAGAAGAGGAAGAAGAAATAACTCAAGGGAGGAAAGTGAGAAGAAAACCGGGGCCCTTACAAGAAATTCCTTTGCTTCGAGGAAAATCTTCAACTTCCCACAAGAAAGTTGTTCCTGAACTGGATTTTCAGGATAGAATTGGAGCCTCAGCTGGTGTTATACAATATGCAGGCCCTGGATATGTAATGAAGGCCATTGAAACAAGCAAAGATGTTAGTCAGCCGTCAAATCTTTCTGCCACACCACTTCCACTACCAACTCCAGTTCCCCCTCCTATCACAGCAAAGAAAAGTCAATCACCACCACCACCGCAACAATTATCAGTTTCAATGCCAATTCCCAACAGACAAGGTCATGGACCACCTCCACCTCCTCCTCCTCCTCTTGTGCCAGCGAATAACCTTCAAACACCGCCGCCACCACCACTTAAAGCGGGCAAGTTTCCTATGCCCTTAAAACCATCTCCAGGTCGTCAAGGGCCTGCAAATGATGGTGAACAAGGGGAGTCTTCAGCTGGGAATGGTCAGGTAAAGCTTAAGCCATTGCATTGGGATAAAGTACAGAAGAATTCTGATCAGTCCATGGTGTGGGACAAAATTCAAGGAGGATCTTTTAGGTAATTGTAGTGAATCCTAGTTACAATTAGATGAATTCGTTTTCTTGTTCTATGGATTTTCCTAGAGTCTGACAGCTTTGCATCAAATTTATGCTCAGGTTTAACGATGATCTTATGGAAGCCCTCTTTGGATATGTTGCCACCAACCGAAAATCCCCACGAAGAGAAAAAAACACAAGCCCTCCAGAGAATTCCAACTCAGCTTCACCCAAACAAATTGTTCTCCTTGATGCTAGAAAATCTCAGAATATAGCAATTGTCCTGAAATCTCTAGACATTTGTCGCAAAGAACTCATTGATGCATTGAATGATGGACAAGGTCTAGATCTAGATACTCTTGAAAAGCTTAATAAAGTTGCCCCGTCCAAAGAAGAGCAATCAGAAATCATGAAATTCCATGGCGACCACAGCAGACTAGCTGATGCCGAGTCCTTCCTGTATCATCTTTTGAAAACCATTCCATCAGCTTTTACTCGACTTGATGCCATGCTTTTCAGAGCAAATTATGAAACTGAGATTCTCCATTTCCAAGAATACTTACAAGTACTTGAATTAGGAAGCAAAGAGCTTCGAAATCGAGGACTCTTTACGAAACTTTTGGAAGCAATCCTCAAGGCTGGTAATCGGATGAATGCAGGAACTTCAAGAGGAAACGCCCACGCTTTCAAACTAACTTCTCTGCAAAAGTTGTCAGATGTTAAAAGCACTGATGGAAAGACTACTTTGCTGCATTTTGTTGTTGAAGAAGTAGTTCGGTACGAGGGAAAGCGCTGTGTTGTCCACCGCAATCGCAGTTTGAGCAGAAACAATAGCCAAAGCAGCAACAGTGGCATAGTATTGGAGAGACCTGAATCAAAGGAAGAGAGAGAAAAGGAATATATGATGCTAGGACTACCAATGGTAGGAGGGCTTAGCTCTGTGTTCTCCAATGTAAAAAAAGCTGCCAATATAGACTACAATTCATTTGTTGGCACATGCTTATCTATTGCAACTCGAGCAACAGAAGTAAGGCTACTTGTATCAGAATGTGCAACAAACGGGGGAGGAGGATTTGTAAGCGAAATGAAGGGTTTTCTTGAAGCAGCAGAACAAGAATTGAAAGCATTGAAAGAAGAACAGAAGAGGGTAATGGAAACTGTCAGAAAAACCTCAGATTACTATCAAGCAGGCAGTTCAAAAGATCAAGGAGGAAACCCACTTCAACTTTTTGTCATTATAAGAGATTTCCTAAACATGGTCGATCAAGTCTGTGTTGAACTAGCTAGAAACCTGCAAAAGAGGAAAACACCTTCATCAAGTTCTGGTTCCTTTCCAAAGTCACCGGCAACCAGAGTACCAGTGAGATTCCCAAACTTGCCTGAACATTTCATGAAGGAAAAATACACTGGTAACTTTAGTGAATCTGATAGTGATCCCTGATTATATCTTTCAGCCAAAGTGTGAACATAGTTGTTAGCACAACTCGAAGTGAATAGCTTTTTGAGTTCGTCAAATTGATTTGTTAATGTTGTCAAGTATTCAGTAAATAGACCACAAATATTTTTCTGGCAGATAGAAAATCCTCCATTTCAAATACTTGTACTTTCAAACAACCTTGTAAGTAGTTTTCTATCATTGTGAGTAGTAGAATTTAACTCAAAATGTAAGTTTCAATATTGATAATCTCACAAATAACAATTACATTTATAAGTTTCAATCATCTAAAATGACAAAAACTTAATGCACATTTAGTATAGATAATCTAATAAACAACAATTACATTCGTAAGTTTTCAGTCATCACAAAAGGCAAATTAACGAGTATATGGAACCAAGTTAATTTAACTTGCCTATCTAACAATTTAGAGAACTTTTGACTAAAACATTGTGTCCTTGCAATAGAGCATTCCTAATGAATATGCAAAGTGCAAGCTAAATTTCATTCATTGAAAATAGTTAATTTATTATATACACATCTTTCTGTAACAAATCATAAGGAAAATTTTCAAATCTTTACAATTGTACAAAAGACTCAAAATTTACATTGGATGAGGTATGAAATCAGCCTTTGATAGGACTAAACAAAATCAACTTTTGAAAAGGGTATGTTAATGTATTGACTGTTAATTATGACAGTTAATATATAGTGTTGACATACCCCCTCAAATTAATGTTAATAGGTTTACAAGTATTAATTTTTCAACGTGTCATGGATTTGATGAAAATAGTTAAAATTTGTAAAGTGGCAAAGATATGTGAGAGGGTAATAATTGGTGATCATAGGCCTCTCGGATGGATTAACAATCAATTTCTATATGCTTTATACTCTTGAGATAGACATAATTAATTACAATTTGGTTGTCAGCATATAATGGAGTTTCTGTACATAGCCAAATAATCTTTGAGCATGCAGCAGATATGCACAATACTCTGCTTCAATAGAAAAATTATAGATAGAGTCTTGCTTCTTGCATTTTTAAGAGAAAAAAATACCACTTAGAAACATATACCATTTAATAATAGTTCCCTTAATGTTTAGACAACTGACCCAATTATAATCATTATAGGCAGGCTTGGCAATCAAGTTCGAGCCTGGTTACAATCGACCAGATCTAATCTAAAGTTAAGGAGTCAGGCACGATTTGACCAATCGGTTGAGCTCAGGCTTGGACTATCCAATTTTGACTCGATCTAAAGCCCAACAATTGTAAGAAAATAATATCGTTTTGCAAAAAATGACATTATTTTCTATTTTTAATTTAAAAATAAAATTTTGGTCAGACTGAACTTAGTCGAGGTAGAAGTTGTCAAGCACCCAGCTCATTGTCACCCTTAATTATAAGCTTAAATTTAGAGTGTGGAACTGGTAATTGTGAGTGCCAAGAATGTATTAAATAAAGCATCAAACTATAGATAAATGGAGATGCTATGAGGATTGCATAAACTTAATTACGACATGGATAGTATAACTATATGGATGAGTAATGGTTAGATTTATGAGGGTAAGCCTTTAAGCAACTAGTAAAGTTATTCCTTTCTGACCATAAGGTTGTAAGTTTAAGTTACAGAAATAACCTCTTCGTAAAACATAAAAGGAAGGTTGCATACATTACGACCATCTTCAGACCCCCATAAAGAGGGGAACCTTGTACACTGGGTACGTTAACTTTAACTTTAACTTTTTTAATGGTTAGATTTAAAAAACTATCCACTAACTTACAGTATAAGATAGAATCCTCAAAAGCTCTCCTTCTTCAGGTTAATATTTCATGTTAATTTCAATAGTAGTGTCAACAAGAATAGTGTTGTTGAGTCTAGCTAACTGAACAAGATCATCAATATACTTATATGCTAATTTAAGAAAGCATCATGAAGCTCATGATATACCTCCAAATCCTAAAAATAAGTAAGTTTGTCAAGATCTTTCAATTGAAAAGTAGATCTTAAAAAATTTTAAATTTTAAAAATGGCTTCTATATCAAAACATATGATAACAATGTCATCCAAATAAATAAGAATGATCATCATATCGAAGATGTCCCTTTTTTTTTAAGAAATGAGTGATTGAATTAAGCCTTAGAAGGCAATCAAAGTGTACAAGCTAAAGTAAGCTGGCAAAACAAATGCCTTCATAGGAGGATATCACATCTAACCAACGGCTTAATCAATACAACTAAAGGCCTTTATTCTTTGGTGGAAAAAAATAAATTACACATTCCAAATATTGTTGAGATAATCTATGTTCTAAAATTTATGTTTAAAGATGTTAATGTGGGTTTTGAGGTTTTGATTGTTGTAGTAAGTTCTGCTAAAGCTTCTATCATGGAAAACTTATGTGTTTCTCTCATCTCAAATGGTTATGACTAGATATGAAATTTTTAAGCAGAAACACCATTTCATTGTGATGATTGGATAATTAATGGTGGGGCACCAATCTCTTATGTCATTCCATTCCTTTGGAGCATTAAAAATGTGACATTTGTGCAACATTGTTCTCGAACTGTCTATAACAAATTCACATTGAAAAAATAGATGACATGTGACTTTGCCAACTTATCAACTGTTGGCAATTTATCCTTCATTGCTAACCATATCGTAGTGCAAGCTCAAGTTTATTGATGTTTGAACCACATAACTTTGGTTTATGGAAGTCTATTCAAGTTGCCTTAAAGTACCTTTCAGCAAGAATGATTAGTGAAATTTTCATTACTGGTGTGTTTCCATATGATGGTATTAGCCTTATCATTGATATACATTTTGATGATCTCTGATCTTATGGAATTAGGAATAGAATTTTGTCTGAAGATGTCCTTATTAGAGAGAGATACAATAACTATCTTCTTCTACTGAATAAGAGGTCTGAGGTTATAACAATGCTTAGATTCTCCAGAGGTCCTACTAACAATCAGTTGTGTTATCAAAACCTTGTTGATTTACTATTGTCAATCACGTAGATAAAGTCATATCTAAATTTTACTCTCCTCTTCATAATAGCTTTCATTATAGATGAGGCTAAGGATTTAAGGTTTAAGCTCTGTATACTCTTGTCTTTGATATATATTTCATGAATCCATTTGCACTATAAAGCTGATTTAGTAATCAATAATATTCCTAATCTCTTAGGAGCATTATTGTGTTCATTATTTTGAGAGGAATTATGTTGAGACCACTTTTATCGTTTGGAATGTAAACATCATACCATTTCATTTTGGCTCTCATAGAGGTTTCTTTACTGCCTGACCAAAGGACCATGTGGAATATCTTATTAATGGTTTTAATGAAAGCAACAAGGAATGCAACATGGGCAACCTAGTAGTTGCTAATAGTGTGCAAAATAGAATCAATAAGTTAAGCTCTACCTGCAGTGGAAAGATTCTTAATTCCCCAAGAGGAAATTTCATTGTTAATCTTATCAATAAAAATTTTATAATCTCTTATTGTTAACTTGGATGTTATCACTAGAATACCAAGATAGAGCATGGGAAGAAGATGGAGATTAAAACCAGTGATAGTCTTCAAATTTTGTTCTTGGCTCATAGCACTCCTTGAGAGAAAGAAACCACTTAACTAGACCAGAAATTTTGTTAAACATCTTAATATCCGCAATACAACTTGGAACACTCCTAAGTATGATACACAATAACCTAACAATGTATTTCAACTCAGAATTATCTCACTTCTTCAATTTGATAACTTAAAATGGCTCACTCATATAAATATGAGATAATGATGCTCAAATGCCTAATAAACACTTTGAAATATGTGTATAAGAACACTTTGAAATATGTGTATAAGACATCCAAAAAAATTTTAATGTCAAAAACAATGAGAAAACACTTATTTATAGGGTTTTAAGACCCCCTATAAGCCGTTGGAGCTAAAAATTAATCATAGTAACATCTAATTACAGAGAACTGGTCAACTAGTATAACATATTGGTCAACCAATGTTTATTAAAAGCATTAGAGTCACTATTTGTTGATACACTAGCCGAATAATAGGCATATTGGTTGATCAATACATAAACCAATATTACAACAGACTCTCGATACATCAAATTTAATAACTCTAACCTATATCGGTGGGCCATCAACCTATATAGCTTAATTATTCCTCCCAAAAACATGAATTTAACACCTAAAAATCCTCAAACTATAATGTATTTTTTAATTAAACACTTTCTAGAATGTTTCCTAAAGTGAAGATCAAGAGGCTTTTATATTAAAACTAAAAGCTTTAATGCCTCTTGATGAATGAAAAGACTCAAGCAATAAACTTAAATGAAATGTTTATGCATGGTAAGCCTTTTAGATTATCAAATTAGCAATTTACAATTAATAATATAAAATTTAAAATGATCTTGATGAGCCTTAATCTTCTTTTATTCTTAGTTTGATCTTCATTTCATCAATTGCAAACTTCAAATTTTGTTTATCAATTTCATAAACTTTTTTCTTGAATTTATGGCTTCATTTTGTTCTTATATTGCTTTTCATCAAAGTAATAAATTAATTAGTAGTAATTATGTTTTGTTATCATCAAAACATCAGTTAGAACCTCCATTGGATTAAGAAAACTAAACCTTGAAAATGCATATTGAGTGTAAGGACAAGTAAGTTCCTCATATTCATAAACATTCATAAAAAGATAAAGTTAATCCATAAAAAAATTAAGGTGATATTGTACATGAAAACACTTGAAAACCTAAAAAGAGGATAAAGTTTAAGCTTATCAAGGTTGTTTTTAAGATCTATTGATCAATACTTGTCATTTTTTAAAATACTTTGAAAGACTAAAGAGCTTATGTGGATCTAATAATGCTAAAAGGTATTCAAACAATTAAAGAACTATTTCAAGACTTCACTATTACTATCAACCTTGCACGGAAACATTAATACCTCTATGTAGCTATTTTGATTGTATCCCTTAATTTTGTTCTAATAAGGAAAGAAGATAATACTCAAGCGTTAAGAGAGCAAAATATTAGAAGGTTCAGAGCAAAATTACTTAAGGCTAAGAAAGTAACATACATGCTACTTACTAATGCAAGGAAGCATTGTTATTTTAGATAAAGTTGGAATGAACTTCAAATAATGCTCATAAACATCATATTGAAGTTATGGATTTTAGTAAATAAACTTAGTGACACCTATACATGACAAGCTAACGAATTATAAGAAAACTTCATATAGATGAAAGAGAACATACAGATAAACATTAAGGAGATACTTGGGCGACAAAACCATAAGGCTAATCATGTATCAAATAAGAGTCAATAATGGTGTAATCCATCAATGATTTTTTAGAAGGAATAGATAAATCTAATAATAACATAAGACAACCGGCTGCTATAAAAGAAGGTGAAGGAGAATGTACACATCCATTTGAAAAACTTAGAAAAGTGAAAAATATTAGATCAAAAATAAGCAAAACAATCATAGCTAAGGCTTCTGGACATTCAGTCATTAAAAGGAAATTGTTCAAAAGATCCTTTATCTTGTTGTATCTAAGATGCATTCCTAAAGTTCAAATAAATGTCTTATTTCAAAGATTTATAGAGGAGTATGGGAAGCTTATTAAAAAGGGTCATCTTTAGCATATAAGATCATAAGGTGGGATCCTTTTAGCTTAAAATTTTTAGGATGCTCAAAAGTTAAGGACAAAATGCAAATAAGTGCTAAAGGTAGACAAATATGCATCATTCACTTATCATTGACTATATTGCAATGTCAAACATCATCCTTTTCACTTAATAAAGAATGGATATCCTTAAACCACTTTCTCTCACAATAAGAAAGAAAAATTTCTCCTTGTTATGAATGATTATTTTACAAGGTTTATGAACATAGAAACCCTAGTTAATAAAACAAAGAAGGAACTTGAAGGTTTATTAAAGAAAAAATTATAAGTAGGTACAAAGTTATACTAATAATAATTAAAAATAATACAATCCAGTTTGATAGCAAGTCTTCAAGGATTTTATAAAGAGTTAGAAATTAAGGACCATTTGAATTCAGTATATACCTACAAGCTAATGGGTTAGGTATGGTCATAAATCAAATTGTATTATAAGTCTGAAGTTCAAAGTCGAGGATGCTATGGGCACCTAGACCAAAGAGATCTATAACATATTATGGGTATACAGAACAATTCCTAGGATGCTAAGGGATGTTGAAACATAATAATGAAGAGTACCAATAAAGAATTAGAAAATTAAATACTATAAGCTGAGATATCACAATTCCCTAAGTGGAAACTTAGTCTTGTGAAAATTAAAATTACTAAAAAGGAGTTCTTAAGGGAAACTGTCTCCAAATTGGTTAGAACTATACCATATAAAAGATTTTTTTTTTGAACTAGAAGTTATAATCTTAAAAGGATTGATGGTTTGAAGCTACCTTATATCTAGAGTGAAACTTATCGAAGGAAGTATTACCAATAGAATAAGTTCCATTCATAGGAATAATAGATAATTATTAACGAAATACTTCTCATTTTTATTAAAGTAAAATTCAAGCATAAAAAAATAAAGACCTATAGGCCTAAATTTCTCAAGTCTAGGAGAAATCCTTTCAGTTCTCAAGCTTAAGAATAAAATGTAAGCCTAAAGGCCTCAAATCTAAGAAAATTTCTTTAAGCTATGTAAAATAAAAGAAAAACATACAAGCCTAAATTCCTTAGATCTAGAAGAAATCCTTTTGACTCTCAAACTTGAGAAATATTTGCAAGCTTAACTGCCTCAGAAATAGGAGAAGTCATTTTAACTCTTTAACGTAAAAACAAAACTTATAAGTCTAAGAGCCTCTTATCCAAAAGAAGGTTTTTTATCTTCCTGATGTAAAAGAAAATTCTACATGTCTTAATGTCTCATATCCAAGAGAAGTCCTTTTAACTCCCTAACATAAAAGAAAAATCTGTATACTTAAAAGCCTCAAGTCTAGGAGAAATCCTTGTAACTCCTAAGCATAAAGTTAAAACTAGTATGCCTAGAGGTATTTGGTCCTTTAGAAACCTCATTACTAACTTGACATAAAAAATAATCCTCATTCTTATTAAGTTTGGCCTAAGACTTTGAAAATTTGTCAAGATAAAGGATGCAATCTCCTCAAATGCATCTAGTTTAATTTAATTCAGCTAATAAATAAAAACGATATTTGAAACATTGAATAAATTAAAAACTTCATTAAAAGATAAAAAAGGGATAAACATGCCCAATCATTTATAAACATAAACCCAAAGTTATAAATACCATACCGGGCTTGGTACCGGATTAGGTTCTGGAACAGAACTGTACTGGTACCAGTCGGTATCGGGTACCGTTTAGGAAAATTTTTTAAATTTATAAAATAGTCCCTAAAATTTTTAAAAATTGCAAAAAAAAGTCCATATTAGTATATTGTACAGTTGTATTATATACTTTACTAGTTTATTGTTTACATCAACCATGCTTTCAAAAATCTTAATAATAAATAATAATGACAATTAATATGAAATAAGTCAATAACAA
>JANSVB020000056.1:803890-814910 GCA_025504935.2 Erythroxylum haughtii
TCAGATTTAGCTTTCATTAAAAAAACCCAAGTGAATCGACTAAAGTCGTCGACAATAGTCAGAAAATACCTATGGCCATTAAAGGTAGGAGCATAATTGTCTCCCCAGATGTAAACATGAAGGAGATCAAAAACAGCAGAACTAGCAGAAGTACTTAGAGGAAAAGGAACACGTTTTTGTTTAGACATATGACCAATCTCACAAAGTTTAATAGCAGAAACAGAAGGAACAAGTTGTTTTAAACGAGGAAAAGACAAATGGCTTAGCCTATTATGCCAAAGTAATGAAATATCATTGGTACATGCAGCAGAATTTGCAAAAACATCAGGTTTACATGTAACAGATTTGGCAAAAACAGCAGTTGAATTTGATAAAGAAGCATTGGAAGTAAGCTTGTATAATCCATTGAAATGCTCAGCAACACCAATCACCCTCCACGGTTGAATGTTCTGAATAATACAATGAGAAGATGAGACAAGAACACTACAAGAAACATCATTAACCAATTTACTGGTCAAATGGTGCATACAGTACAAGATGCGAGAAATTTAGCTATGAAAGCTAACTCTATACTGAATGAGAAGCAAAGGGAGTTTAAGTGCTATACAGGTGAGAAGAGTCTAGGCAATAAAGGAAAGGAGGTGGTTACAACAACCTCTATAAGGAGAAGTGTTGGAAAGGGAAGCACTAATGGCGGAAACTCAAACAAAGTAGCTCAAACAACTTCCAAACCCACCAATCCATATACTAAACCAGCTCCATCAAAGTGTCATAGGTGCGGCAAGCTAGGACACAAATCTAATGAGTTTCCAAAAAGGAGAGCAGTAAACATGGTGAAACGACAAGAAGAAGATGATGAAGAGGGAGTGTGCGGCCCCAAACGTGATGGTTGGGAATAGCAAAGAGAAAAGGATAAGGAGACGTATGTTTGTGTCGTCAAGAAACTAATGATATCCCGCAAGGAGTATGGTGATTTGCAAAGACATAAGCTCTTTCATACGAGGTGTTTGGTACTAGGGAATTTGTGTGAGTTGATTATTGATGGAGAGAGTCAGGAAAATGTTATAAGTGCAACTACTGTGAAGAAGTTAAAGTTGACTATCGAGCCACATCTAGATCCTTATAGCATTAAGTGGATCAAGGAGATTGGATAGATCCTAGTTAAAGAACGGTATAAAGTGACTTTCTTTATTAGAAAGTCAATTTGATTTATCCTTGAAGTATAGTAGCACATCTCACCCATAGATCGATGGGCAAACTGAAGTAGTAAATAAGACTTTGGATAATTTAGTGCGATGTATTTGTCGGGATAAGCTGAAGAATTAGTATTTTCTTATCGCATAAGCTAAGTTTGCCTACAACAATGCTATCCCTAACTCTATCGTTCGATCTCCATTCTCTGTGATTTATACTAAGGTATCAAATCATGCACTAGACCTTATTCAGTTACCCAAAAATGTTAACATTCATGCGTGTGCAGCCAAATTTGCTAAAGAAACCCAAGAAATACAAGTTGAGGTGAAGGAATGACTTGAAAAAGTTAATGCGAAGTATAAAGCTAATGTGGACCCATATAGGAAGAATCAAGTGTTTGACGTGGGAGATGAAATAATGGTGTTTATGAACAAGAAGCGGATTACTAAACATCACCATAAGTTGAAGGCCAAAAAGTATGATGCATTCAAGACCGTGAAGAAAATTAATGACAATGCATGTCATTCAGTTACTTTCGTGGATGGGTAATATCAACTCAACCTTTAATGTTGCGGATTTACCCCTACTTACCGGAGTGCAAGTTAGGTTATCCAGAGTATAACTTAAGGTCGAATTCTTTATAAGTGGAGAAGACTGATGTGGAGATTTAGATTAGAAATTTTATTTATTTATTGTGTTTTACTTTTATTAGGACTACAAGAACATTTTTATCCTTGTTATTAAGTTCTAGGTCATTATAACTCATATAAATACTTTTTATTATATTGTGGAAGAACTTTTGCCGATTTTTCAATCAAAATACTCTTTTTTTTTAGTTTTCGTCTATCTTTTGAGTTCTTTGTAGATCTTAAATTATATATGCATTTTTTGTATTCTTATAGTTATATTAGAGTACTGCGTTAACAACCTTGGTGATGTAAACTAGTTATTTGAAGAATACACAATCGAGGAGCCATTCTTATAGTTGTTAAAGTTTGGTAATGCAAATAACAGAATTGTTTAGCCACCAAGAGGACAAAGTCAAGAGTGTTAGCTGGACACTTCGGTAGAGATAAGACACTTAAGGAGGTACGTAAAAGGTTTGGCCTAAATTGAGGAGAGACGTTGTTGCTATTGTTTCTAGGTGCTGGATTTGCCAAACTTATAAAGGTCATGCATTACATGCCATTACCTGTGCCTGACAATATTTGGGAAAACCTTTCCATAGACTTTGTACTAGGTTTACTAAGAATGCAAAGGGGCATGGATTAAGTTTTTGTGGTGGTCAACAAATTCTCTAAGATTGCGCACTTTTTGTCATGTAAGAAGACAGCAGATGCGACAACTATTGCTAAACTGTTCTTCCGAAAGGTGGTGAGGCTCCATGAGGTTTCAAAATCAATTACCTCTGATAGAGACACAAAGTTTCTGAGTCATTTATGGAGAACTTTGTGGGGAATATTTGATTTATCCTTGAAGTATAGTAATACAACTCACCCATAGATCGATGGGCAAACTGAAGTGGTAAATAAGACTTTGGGTAATTTAGTGCGATGTATTTGTTGGGATAAGCTGAAGAATTGGGATTTTCTTATCGTATAAGCTGAATTTGCCTACAACAATGCTATCCCTAACTCTATCAGTCGATCTCCATTCTCTGTGATTTACACTAAGGTATCAAATCATGCACTAGACCTTATTCGATTACCTAAAAATGTTAACATTCATGCGTATGCAGCCAAATTTGTTAAAGAAACCCAAGAAATCAAGTTGAGGTGAAGGAATGACTTGAAAAAGTTAATGTGAATTATAAAGCTAATGTGGACCCATATAGGAAGAATCAAGTGTTTGACGTGGGAGATGAAGTAATGGTGTTTATAAACAAGAAGCGGATTACTGAACATCACCATAAGTTGAAGTCCAAAAAGTATGATCCATTCAAGACCGTGAAGAAAATTAATGATAGTGCATATGTCATTCAGTTACTTTCATGAATGGGTGATATCAACTCAACCTTTAATGTTGCGGATTTACCCGTACTTATCAGAGTGCAAGTTAGATTATCCAGAATATAACTCAAGGTCGAATTTTTTATAAGTAGAGAAGACTGATGCGGATCTTTAGATTAGAAAATTTATTTATTTATTGTGTTTTACTTTTATTAGGACTACAATGACGTTTTTATCCTTGATATTAAGTTCTAGGTCATTATAACTTATATAAATACTTTTTTATTATATTGCGGAAGAACCTTTGCCTATTTTTCAATCAAATTATTCTATTTTTTAAGTTTTCATCTACCTTTTGAATTCTTTGTAAGA
The DNA here is from genome assembly GCA_025504935.2 of Erythroxylum haughtii. NCBI lineage: Eukaryota > Viridiplantae > Streptophyta > Magnoliopsida > Malpighiales > Erythroxylaceae > Erythroxylum > Erythroxylum haughtii. Next base: position 807,406 of record JANSVB020000056.1, read on the forward strand.
TCTTAAATTATATATGCATTTTCTATATTCTTATATTAGAGTGCTGTGTTAACAACCTTGGCGATGTAAACTAGTTATTTGAAGAATACACAATCGAGAAGCCATTCTTATAGTTGTTAAAGTTTGGTCATGCAAATAGCAGAATTGTTTAGCCACCAAGAGGTCAAAGTCTAGAGAGTAACTTAATGGTACGTCATTTGAACCAGAAAATAAGGGCGGAACATGAAAGAGTTAAACTGTTTGCACAGCTCAATATTAATTGCAACATTATAGTTTAGTAAGAAAAAGGGTATCAAACTTTTTCATTTACAAAGGCTTAAACTTATGAGTTATTTGGTATTGAAGATGGTTGTTCCCCTAGGTTCAAATTTATTGGTGCACGTAAGATTGAAGGAAAGCAAAGATTACGTGTATTTAAATTGGTCTTATGTATGTAGGGAAAAACAATAAAAGAAAATGGGCTATTAATGAAATTGAGGAATGAAAGAGTACTTGAAAGTTGCTTGTTCATGGAATTTGCTGTTAAAATTGAAGTGAATTTCATCGCTTGCACGTTTTGACCAGACCAGGTCACTGAAATGAATAATCGGTCATTTAAAAACCAAAAAAAAAAAAGTAACATCCAATTTTGTGTTCTTTACGTAGAGAAAAAGTGTAATAATGTGAAGCGATTGGAAGTCACAGTGCATCTGGTGGAAACGATTATGAATAGTGACTGTTTATGCCTTCTCGACGAAGCAAAAGCACACGTTTATGTGAAGAAAAATGCAGCGGCGTTGACAAAATCCAAATCAAACAAACGAGTTCTCCTGAATTTTCCAAGCTTGGAGGCGGATCTGGATCGCAGAAGCATCCCTGTCCTTGGTGGCTATAAACAGCCAAATGGGATTACGCGTCGAAACCACAAAGCTTGCTGGTCAACGGTCAATTGGATTGTTCACTTCGCCTTTTCCTTTCCTACTACAGTTTCTAGAACATTAATTCTCAATTTCTTTCACCATCAAAATTCAGCAATTAACTGAACAAGTTTGTTTGTTTATCTCGTTATTCAATAAATGACATTATCCCTCCGCCTAACTTTAATTTCAATTTTAAATAATTCCCGTTTTATCTCTATTTTTTTATAATAGCATATAAACTCTTTAAGAAATTTGTATTATTCATAATCAATCGTCTTTCAGAATGTATAATAATAATTTACAACCAAACGCTGTATGTAAACGCCCTTGATCTTTTATCCAAATGAATTATTAACATTATTATTAAATAAATGATGTTGAAAATTGAAGAACGAGAAAATAAATAAAACTATGCAATCGCAATACAACACAACTCATGGGGCCTGGAAGTGGTTGAAACATAAATGCAGAGCATCAACGTGTCGCGTCGAGGCCCCCCAAAAGCAACAGAGTCTGCTTCTTCATTTCAGGTGTAGGTCTTCTGCTTGGATCTGGAAAACTTATTATCATATTCATAACTAAATCCAAACAGGAACATGGAACCAAATGGACAACTGTATCTGTATGTTATTCTTCCATTCCATTCCAATCCAATTTTAGATACAAAGAAATGAATCCACAAAAATTGTTCCCGAGCATCGGAACCAGAATTACACTGAAATCAATCACCATATGTGAAAACAAAAACACCAACAAGGAAATGAAAAAGAATTCCACCACAATCAACCTCCTCTCCTAAAATCTGTACACATTTTTCTACCAAAAGAATGTGTAAACCCCAAAAAAAAACAACCGTTAAAAGTAACTAGAATACCCCTCTTGTGAAGGCCTCAAAACCCCATAACTCTTATCCTTCATTCTATCATTGTCAAACCCTTTGTATAGATCATACGGTTCCCATGATCGATCAAGTGGACAAGGTTTACCGCTGTCCAGCCTAGCCCATGGCTTCCCTTTCCCACTCCAATGCAACAAACTTACTGGACCCGGATGCAATGACCTGCAATCCCCTCTCAAGTTGTCGCCGCCAAGACCGTGCTGGTTCCACCGGTGATCGATCGGTTCCACATTTCCCGCAAACACCAACAAAAACGGCGGCAACGAACCCAACTCGTAAATCCTTCGCTTTCTTTGTACTTCCATCCAATTCTCAATCCTTCTCCGGTAGTTCCCCTCCCTCCATTTTACCAAGTCCATGACCATCACTCCCGTGTTGAAATAACACGGGTTCCGGGTCGCGAAGACCCGGGATAGAACTGGGTTGGCCCAGAACCGGTCGGTGAAATACTGGGTGAAATTTGCGTGGCAGTACTCGGGCGCTCCAATTACGCGAGACCCAGCAAGCTTCGTGCTCCATAGCTTGTGTATATCGTCGACAACGACAAGATCCGAGTCCAAGTAAATGACCCGGTCAACACACTGATCCAAGATATTACCCAAATAGTTTCTCGCGTAGTTCAATGGATTCTCCAATGCTTGTCTGACCGAGGAAGAGATGAGATTAATGACTGTGTCTTCCCTGAAAATGTAGACCTTAAAGTTGAGTGAAGGGAAAGTGGAGCGAACCAGTTGGGAGAGGATCCGAGGATTAGCCGGGTCGAACTCAGCCGTTATAAAGTGGAAGAAAACGTTTTCGGGGCAGGAACTGTGCTTGAGTACGGAATGAACGGCGGCGATTGAGCCACGCAGGTACTCGGAGTCGAGAGTCATCGCTATATGAACCAGGGACGGGTCACATGAGGAGACAAAGTGCTTACTAGATGACACCGAACAGCCTACGCCGTTACGGTATTCAGGCGCTTCAATGAACGGAAACCCGCTGTCACCGTTAAACTCCTTTCGCGGAACGGAACGAATCGAGATGCAGAATGGTGGCAAAAGAACGGACACAAATAAGGAGAAGAGGACAGCTTGGGACAAGGCCATCCTCTCCGTTTTTTGCGGTTCTCAACAGAGAAAGATTGATGAGTGATTGGTTTTTTGTTCTTTCTTTCTTTTTACGAAGTGTAAGAGTCAATATATGTATAGAGAAGCAGTGAAAGAATTGTAGACGCGGTTAGCGAAAATGCATGCGTTTCAAAGGAAACGCGGTTTTGCCTTTTCTCCCCTCTGGGGCTCGAGGGAGGGAGGGAGAGAGAGGAGGAATTGTTCCTTACGACATGCAGGCTCTTTCGCTCTTTATGTATATATACAGTACAATTACAAGGAGCGCTCCCACTATTCTGTATTTCTCTCTGCACCGCAGTGGAAAGTTGAGAAGTTTTTGGATCTTCTGTGTAGTTTCCTTCGGGTGGTGAGTTTGGTCTGGTGGGTTGGTGGGTGGAACTAACGCGCGATGATTTTGCGTGGTTTAGGCAGCTGGAGTCTGTGATCAAAACCAGTTTTAACGTTCAATTTTAATTTTTTTACCACACTATTTTTATTTTCTGTTTTTCTTTTTCAGAGGTTTTTTATAATATAAATAGTTACAAGAATCAGTATAATATAGGGGATGTATAATATAAATACAAGAATCAATTTTTTGAAATCAGTTAAACTAGAAAAAAATGACAGCTATTTAACGCCTCACTGCGCGTGTTATGAGGAACTAGTTGTGGGAAATATATGTTAGATAGACGTTTGCCGTTATTAACGCATTACTTTAATACATCGGATTTTTAGATCTGAAATCATATCATTAGGACTTTGGAGTATTCACCATTAATTTACATGGCCAAGTAACAAAACGGATTGTAGGTGCAGTGGAATTAATTTAAGGTCAGAGTCTACCACCTTCGAATCAAGTATTACTTCGTTTACCTCTTCAAGTAAAAGAGCTCAAGCTAGAATATTTACCACCTTCGAATCAAGTATTACTTCGTTTACCTCTTCAAGTAAAAGAGCTCAAGCTAGAATATTTTGGCCTTGTCGGAACTTACTAAAATTACGACAATATTAGTATTATGCAAATCTACTTCAATATGAAAATTGAGTTCAGTCTATTCCAAAAACTTGGGTTGTTGGGGATGACTGCTCGTAAAAGTAAATGAAACAGTACCTAAATTATTATTTTTACTAGAATTAACTTTTTGATTATTAGTAGCATAAGAAATCAATTTTTCTTTCACGGACAAGTTAAAGACGGAAAGAGATTGGGCGTAGAAATGGTGAGGTTGAGCTATTTTCCAAAGAAAGGAATATAAAATGTGAGATCCCTTTTTAACTATTCGTAATATTGGGACAAGTAATATTCTTGCCTTCCAGTAATGCGACTCCAGCTGTTTTTGCAAGGCATCCAGCTGTGTGGCTTGTAATCTTTGAGTTTTGACTTAGACGGCCGTGATCAAACCTGGCAGTGGGCCCATTTCGTTGTCTTTTGGATCCTCACCCATGTGATCACGTGCATTCCTGCCTTATCGAAGTTTTGTGTTTTTTTTTGTTTAATAGATGTCAACAAGTGGCCGGAATGTGTATGCTACACCACTCTCATATCATACTCGTAAGTCGTAAAGCCCTACCTTGCCTTTCCATTCCTTCTATTTACTTAGCCTGCTTTGTTTTCTGCAAAAATGTTGATGTTATTTGGTGTTTGTCTTAATGACTTATGTAGATGTTGTTAATTAATTTGGTTTGATTTCTTTATTATTATTACAATTTTTCTATCAACTTATAATTTTTCCAATTTTAAATTACTGATTCAAAATGATTTTGAAGTCTTTCCGTATGCGTGTTTTAATGTCCCGAAGTTAACATGGGGAGAACATTATGGCGCATGAGTACTACTTGTTAGCATATATGTAGTAAAAACAATGAGAATAAAAACTTTTTTTCTATTCAAAGAATCGCTTGAGCTATTTTTCTTTATATAAAAGTCAAAAAGATAATAGAAAACGTTAGCTATTATGTAATATTCCCTTTTTAGATCATAGATGACAGGAGGTTTCATGGCGTAGGATTTTATCTAGTTAGACATTTTATAGAATATCAAGCATGTCTTAAATTTATACTTACCAAAATTAAAACAGTGATAATAACTGGAATTATGACCATGACCTGAGGACAACGTACGATTCAATTTGATTGTAAATTAATTCTTGTTCTTGAATTAAAATATCGAAAAGACAATTAGCGGAGGTACATAGAATTCAATCGTCAATCCGATATGTTGTCAAACGAAAAAGTATCCAATGTCATATTACTACTAGCCTAAATCCCAATTACAAACAACAAAATAAAGCATACAAGAAAAAAGATGGAATCTTTCGTATGAATTCAAAACTTCCAGAACAAGCGACGGAGCCTCCTTTGTTTGCTGTGACCAGTGCATTCAAAACAATATTTTTTTAATATTTACTACATCTAATTACTTATTTGATCTCCCTATTCATTTTCATAAAATCAATATACTAAATATTCTATCCAAAATTAAACCAATAAAAATAAAAGTTTAAATCGTTCAAAAAAATATTAAACTATTATAAAATTAGTTAAAGTAAAGAATTTAAAATATAATAAAAGAAAATGTTCTTAATTTAAAGTTTATCTATTAAATAAAAATTAATGGGTTTATGTTAGTCTATAAAAGTTGATTAGTTTACCAAAATCAACTAATTAATTAATAAACTAAACAAATTTTAACAACACCAATTATTAAAATAAATCAAACCCAAATTTTGAAAATTAAAAAAAGAAACTTTGTTCATTCAAAAATGTCAACAGTTTGAACTTATAATCATTACATATTACCACAAAACAAATTGTATGTTTTACTCGTATATTAACTTTTTTTAAATAAAGTTAGAATCTACCGACTCGCACACTAATACTTTTTACGTGGTAGTCCCATGTATTATTTATATTGGCTTCAAACTTTCATTGATCAAAGCAACTCCTCCATGTTCTGCCTGTGGCATTATTTTGACGGTAGAACACTGACAAAATTGAGCACTTCTTACCATGTACAACGTGTTCTATTCAGTGTAATTCCAAACCTGAGCGTTATGCGTAAGTTTACAAAATTGGATTATCAGAAACATGTTGGGAATTGACCCTCAAATCTTATTGAAAATGAAGGATTCTCTGCACTGGCCACTAGCACATAGTAGTTTATAGCATTAGTTTTGTTGACAGATAATGCAGTACTAACCAGAAATAAATTATACAATTTATGAGCAGGTGCAGTCAATTTGTTGCTTTAAATTAAGAGTTTGGTGGATTGAGATTCTGAGAACCAACCAACTTGCCATAAATAAGAACTGAACCCCTTCTTTGTTTATTGGTTCAAGGCCTCGTTCACCAGAAACCATTAAAACTCTTTATTTCTTCTTTCTTTCCAAGTTAAGTTAACCTATATTTATGTTGTTCCAATTTCCAAAATGGTCAACTTTTACCGAGACGCAACTTCCTTGGCTGAAAATTTTTCAGAACCGAGAAAAAGTTCGCTGTGCTTCAGGGCAGGGAATAAATGAAAACTTGTCCGTTCTCTCTCTTCATAGACCTTAAAAGAGTGCCGGGGATAAAGAACAACTATATTTCACTAAATTTTATTAAAAGGCAGGTCAGATGCAAATTGAACAATCTAAAGGACGCCACATAAAAGTTCATTCAATATTGAAAACTGAAGGATGGTGAGAAGTGGGAGAGAGTAGGTTTAAAGAATAAAGAGTGTTACATGCATTGGAAGGTACGCATAGGATTCTCATGGCGGTACAAGACTGATACGAGAGTACAGTAGAATAGAGTCCGCAAATGCAAGAGGAGGCCACGAGTTTCTATAAAATGTTGCTCAAAGGGCACCGTCGCATCCACGGAGCAACCGCAGACAAGGCGGTGAGAGTTTGTCAGCTTGTAAAACTATTAAACTCTGACACGTGGGAACACAAAACCAAAGTGATTTATTCTTATAGTGGGCTCATCCTTTTGGCATATTAACGTACAGTAGAATCTTTTTAAACTGATACTTGGTAAATTAATAAATTCTCTAAAATAATATTTTTATCCGGTTTCGATTTGGTTTCGATTTGAGTCAGTTAAAAATTTAACAAATTTTAATAAGATAATAAGATAATATATTTTTAGAATAACCCTATATAAATATAGGGTACCATTAATATCATAAATTAATAATTATATAAACTTATATAAATATAACTAAGATAATTTAGTGAAATATGATTATAGTGTTGTTTGTTTTTTTTTTCTTAAAATTTAAGTCTAATTGGAGCTCATCTTTAACTTTTCTTATTGCATCCAAAATTTCTGGTGTTGTGTTCTCAAACTGCACCAAAAAATTGTGAAGAGTTCTAGACGCGAAAGATACTCAGTCAATCGTTTGAGTATGTTTGAGATTATATCTTAACTAACTTTCAAATAAAACTTTTCTTTAAGCCACAACCCACAACTGCAAATCTTTTTGAGTGCATGTCGAATGATCTCTCTTGCACTCACATAATTCTTTGCGTATTTGATCCGTCATTGTTGATTTTATAAGAGATATAGAGAGATTTGGAGAAATTAAATTCAATTGTATTCATCAGTTACTGCTGTTTATATACATGTATATTGGTA
>JANSVB020000056.1:828108-852700 GCA_025504935.2 Erythroxylum haughtii
ATTCTCACAAGATATGTTCTCGGATGTCCCCTGAATGTCCGGGCATATATTTTATGGTAGTGGTGTGCTACAAAAAATACCTGAATTTTTTTTAGCACACCACTTGCAAGCCATTATTGATTAATTAAAGATGAAGGAATACATTTCTTTAAGGTTGCAAGTGCATCAATTAGAGTATTACATGTATGAGATACATAAGAAAAAGAAACAAAGGAAAAGCTCTTTTATAAAGTATATGTTCTAGCCTAAGATTTCCATCAAGGAAGGATTTTGTTAATTCGTATAGCTATAACAATAATTAATAGATTATGATTCTTATCCTAAGCTCTATCCATATTTATTTTTATTGCAACCAGACAAGAAGTCATCCACTTTTTTGAGGAAGGAGACAAAGAAATAGATAAGCCTAATGATTTGGAGTTATCCCAAACCTAAGAACCTATAAACTGACTAGTTTTAGTGTGAACCAATGAATGGGTTAAAAGGGTGAGAGTTAAACGTTTCGAAAGCCATTAGAATTAAAGGAACACATAACAGTAATTGAAAGCTTTATGATATAATCCTTGTATATCATAATCAACCAACCCAGCATATAATAAAATTGGAATGTTTCAGCATCAAGTCCCAAAGGCGAAGTGAACTAGCTTGGTCTAACATCATGACAATTCTAAAAGAAAATGACATGCTTTTCATTCAACTTTAATCAGTGCTCCAGATTAGAGCTAATAAGCTTTAACACTTTTCTCCGTGTTTAATAAAACTATTCAAGCAGAGCTCCAATTTCCATCTCGAACTTGTCCCAAAATGTAGCTGAACAGATAGAATTTAGGATCAAGAAATCCAGCATTAACTGTTAAGATACTCTCAACTTCAAGTATATTAACCCAAGTCCCAATATACAGATTAAAGCGTGATCGAAATTACACAATAACAGCTGATTCAAATCCAGCACCAAACATACAACTGCTTCTAGTGAGGGAAAGAAACTGACTTACTGAAATTTCATTTCATGGGTTGATCTCTAAAAATTAGCAATGTTTATTCTCACAGAATATTAAGAAGTTTGTTACCCCTATATCCACAATACTTCAGGAACCACCGAATGAGACAATGTTAACACCACTCCTCTCTAAAGGAAATTACAACTGTTGAATGCAAGATTATGCCCTTTGCTTCAGAGGAATCAGATTTCTATACAATCAAAGCTTCAAAACCAAATATATGGCATGAATGAGACGCCCCCTTCACAAATTTATTGTACTATTGTTTTTCAGTAACGTTGATACATAAAGAGCCTACATTGATTGAGTGTCAAAAAAGTGTTAACTTATGGAAGCACAGCTCTAACTTCTTTCCTATCCGCTCCGTAAGCCTGCAAACAAAAGTCACGAAGAATAATTATCTGTGGGAAGAAACGGCCGTAAATCTAAATCAAGGTTCATAAATAACTATGCAGTTAGTGTTCAAATGAAAAATGCTTAAAAAATTTGTTGAGGCATGCAATTAACAAAGAGAGAACATTTATTACCTCAACCCCGAAGCCTTTAACGTACACATTGGTAAAGAGTTCAGAAGGATCCGGCATTGGACTTTCCTGTAAACATAAATCAAAATGGTACAGAGAGAAATAGGAGTTGAGACAAAAAGATCATATATACAATCAGAATCAAATTGTTGACAAGTAACCAACTTAAAAAGTTGAAAGTAACAAGAATGCCACGCATTCTGACCACTTGTCAAAATGCTTCTTACCTTGGCTTGAGCAATTGCATCATCTACTTCTTTTCTTATTTCTTTCTCAATATCCTGTAAAACATAAGAAGATAAAAGTTACGTGCTTAGCTCACAAGGATATTCAGTCGTGAAACCAAGCTCTCATGTACCCAAAAAATAAAGATGGAAAAAAGGATCACATCAAATTCACTATCTACAATTGGTTATAGTAAACAACAAAAAAGTGATTCAAACCAAAAAGCAAAAGATGTACAGAAGCAATCTTTAATTCCAGGTCACCTTCAGCTCTTTCTCAGTGGCTAGATCATGACTTAACAGCAACTTTCTTACTCTCTCAATTGGATCACGCTCCTGATGATGTAGAAAACAGAAAAATTAATCTATGAAAGATCTTAAATAGTGAAATGGCTAAACTAAAGGGACAGTGAGGCATAGGAAGGCAAGAACAGAAAGGCTAAGTAAAGTCTTATAACCTGTCTCACACCACTAATCTCATCACGTGTACGGTAGGTGCTACCAGGGTCTGACATTGAATGACCATGATACCTATAGGTATCCATTTCAAGTATCTGACACAAGAACGAAAGATTATGACAAGAAAATTGCCATGAAAATGAAAAAACCGTGCATCAAGTGACAATTCATGCTCAAACTCAACCAGATACGTGAAATCTTTTTTCATCAGTGTGGTGAGTAATTACACGATAACATGTCAAGCACACAAATAACAAAGACCACATGAAAATGATCAGATTCCACTTGTCCTACTGAATGCAGCAAACACATGAGTAGCTCCATTGACAAGGCCTACGCTGTGTTACCCATAAAAAGAGTCTACTAAAAGGATAATCTTCTCCTTGATTCCTCAAAAAGCACATACATATATACATACAAAATACATGTGCAGACATAGTAATGACGTAATTCTCTATTAAGAAAGGAATCCTTGAGGTTCTCTAAGGGTATATAATTTTCCCTTAAACAAAAACCAGGATCATCTGCCTAAAAGGTGGAAGCAAAGTGTGAGTAAGACAAAATTGATTTCTGTTTAATAATAGAATAATAGCCCAAAAAAATTCTTTGATCTTCAGTGGTTTAGAAAAAAGATATGTGGTTTGTCTATCATTTTCATGGCTTCAGAAAAAAATACGTCCCCAATTTCTGAGCTAAAATTGGAGCACCATCAAATCAAGAATCGCAAACTTTAATCTAATAGGTATGCAAGCTTCACAGATAGTGTATGTGTGAACATATCAAGGTATAACAACTAAAGATGGGAGAGCAGTATCCTAGTTGTCCATATTTACTAATTCTGATACATATTCATGTGTATATTATTGTGTACAACGAAGTGAATGGGCAGATTAGAATCAGGGATAGGTGGGATAGTTTAAGTAATAACTAATAAGCTTGTCTTTTGCAGACGTTCTTGATCCTTAAATATATCTGACAATAATGAATATATCGAGCCTAAATAGATGAAGTTCTTTAAGAGGTTCTAGCTACGCAAGCTAAACGCGTTCAAGCTCAGGATTCAACCCTAAGGAGACACAATTGACAATCCAAAAGATCTCAGTCCCAGGACATTTTGAATTTAGCTAGCTAATGAAACATCAAGTTCAGATCAGATACCAAAAATTAAATGATGTCAAGTAAGTTCAAGGAATAACATGGCGTTATATAACCAGAAGAAAAATACACTCTTTACAGGCAACCATTAACCAAGCAGTAGCATTCAGAACACACAGCAACATGTTCCAAAAAAGGATGCTCAAAACTCACAATTGGTCCATGCTTTAGGGCATGCTCCTTTGCAAATTTGCATGCTTGTTTCACAGCAAGAACATCCATGCCATCTACCTGTACAAAAGAGATGAAGTCTGTATACAGGCTTTTGCATACTAATATTGATGTCTAACCTCAAATTCATCGTAGGAAAGAGGAATGAATCATTGTTGGATGATACATTGGCAAACAAAAATGTATAACCAAACAAAAAAAAAAAATCAACTACAAAATGACAAAAATGTTCTTTCTTCAGGGTTGATTATCCTAGATAACCACCTTTCTTGGAAGAATTTGTAAGACCATATGTTAGCAGTTCAAGACAACAACAACGAAAGCAGATGTAAATAGCTAACTAGAAAGAGAAATTGTAACTGGGATACACCATGATCCACCCATAAGCTAACTCCACAATTCCTTCACCGAAGGCAAACTCAGCAAGCAAGGACTATATTCCAATTATCAAATTTGTATGATGATTAGAAGTCACGGCTTCACCTCTTTACAATAAATTATCATTTTTTTAATTCTCCCATGAAATTAAGGTATACTGACCTTCAACAAATTTATTGCTAACGCTAAAAATAGATGGCAAAATAAACTATAGCTTAAAATTTAAATCTTTCCCCGTCAACATCTAAACTCTACAAAGCTTTAACATGACAAATTACAGCAAAACCCTGAAAATTATAACTCAAAATGCCAAAAAATGCATCCATTTCCCAGAAAGCAAAACAACAAAAAATTCAATAATCTGAATTAAATTAAAAAAGATCACCTTTAGTCCAGGAACATAATCTCCGCGCTTATAGTATGCCGGACTCTTAGCAGCTCTCCACTCAGCAGTTCCCATGCCATCTAGCCAAGCATAAACACTTGAACACTCAAAACGCAAACTAAAACTACAAAATATCAAAAAAGATCTAATCGTGAAATCAAGATCATTACAGTGATTATTCTCGCAGACCAAAATAACGGGTAGATCCCAAAGCGCGGACATATTAAGAGCCTCAAACAACTGGCCTTGATTGGCGGCACCATCACCGTACAAATCAAACGTCACAGCCTCCTCCTTATTATACTTCTGAGCGAAGGCAATCCCACACCCCAAGGGCACCTGAGCTCCGACAATCCCATGACCTCCGTAAAACCTCGATTCCTTCTTGTAAAAATGCATCGACCCGCCTTTCCCTTTGGAGCACCCGACTTGCCGTCCCATCAGCTCCCCAAAAACCTCCAACAACGTCCCTCCGCGACCTAAAAACGTGCAGTGGTCTCTGTAGGCGGTTATAATACCATCCTTCTTCGTGATCGCCGCTTCCATCCCCACGGCCACAGCCTCCTGGCCGTCGTACAGGTGGCAGAACCCCCGGATCAGCTTCGCTTTATACAGAGAATCCGCTGCGATTTCCATGCGACGCATCGTCGCCATGTTGCGGAAAAACGACCAGAGCTCCTGAGGGTTGGTTTCCACGGAACGGGAGGGAGGCTCACACTTATGGGGAGTGAACGGAAGGGATGTCTCTACGGTCAGCGGATCCGAGGAGCTGGAGATTTGACGGCGGAGGATGCTTGTGGCGGCGAGGAGCTTCGATCTGGAAGAAGAATGGAGGTGCGAAAGAGCCATGGTCGATCGGATATCGGAAGTTTTAAGGCGTTAGGTGACGAATAGATATAGTACGAGTCGACCAGTCAGTCGGTAACGCCGGTGAAAGGATACAAAATGCTGTGCGTGGCAGAGCGCTTAGGATAAAGACTGATGCTTTTTAGTAAAAGAGAAAAACTAAGGGTAACTTTGGACGTGGGTCGAGGGATGGAAGAGAATGGAATGAAATAATCCAAATGACTCATGCTATTGTTTAGGAGTTTATTTTGAAACATCATGAAATAGTAATTAATGGTTTTAGAAGCTATTCTTTGCTATCCAAAACTTAATATTTTTTGACTCTCTAAATTGGAGAGTCAAGGATGGAATGACATGGCTTGCCTTTCAAATCTTCTTTATTTTATTTAAACTTCCAAATAATGAAGTGGTCTATTTCATTCCATTCTATTCTATTAATTACCATTTCATTCTATTTCATCCTAAACTCTCAAACATACCTTAAAAACCACTTGTCTTGGCTAGAAGTTTAAATAATTTAAAATGCACGAACAGGACAGGTTTAATACTAAAGTTTATCGTAACGACACCGTAGCAACAGTGATTATCTAATCCATCCGTTTAAAAAAGGGCATCGAAATAACGCCCAAGTGAGTTCTCTCCCGCCATGAACACGCTCTGCAGCTCTTCTCCACTCTTCTTCTTCTTCTTCCCCTACAAGCCTTCATCATTTCCTTTCCCACATGCTCTCCCCAAAACCTTAGAATTTTCCAGTCATAGTCCCCACCATGCTCCACTCATAAACTTGCCTCCAATTGGCCGGTCTCTCAAGTCCCTCAACTCTCTCTACCCCGTCGACTCTCAGCTCTCCGACGCTGACGAAGAAGAAGGATACAACGAAGACGAAGAGGAGGGGGAGGACGACGACGAAGACGAAGACGAAGAAGAAGATGATGATGATGAAGAAGTGGCTGCGGAGGAGTACGGCGATGTGTTGGCCGAACTAAGCGAGGACGAAACGGAACTGTCGGTTGATGCCAGGGAAGTGTCAGCTTGGCGTGAGGAGTCAAAGAGGAGGAGAGTTGAGAGGCTATGTACTGTGGTCAAAGAATTTGGGGATGAGATCATTGATGTTGATGAACTCGCGTCTATTTACGATTTCCGTATTGATAAATTTCAGGTTCGATTATGGGAATGTATGGTTCTTTAAGAGTGAAAATCGTTTCTTTTCCAATTGGGGTGTAGAGCATTCTGATTACTTTTTGTTTTTGTGTGCAGCGTTTGGCCATAGAAGGGTTTTTGAGGGCATCGTCCGTCGTCGTTTCGGCGCCGACGAGCAGTGGGAAGACTTTGATAGCTGAAGCTGCGGCAGTTGCCACGGTTGCGAGAGGGAGGAGGATATTCTATACCACTCCGCTTAAGGCCTTGTCCAATCAGAAATTTCGTGATTTTCGGTTAGTGATTGTTAGGAATTGCCTGGAGATTATTATTTATAACTGAAGGAAAAACTATGGAAAGATAATTTGCTTGATGTATCTGATTCTGATTCCTAGGGAGACATTCGGGGATGACAATGTTGGCCTTCTTACGGGAGATTCTGCCATCAATAGAGATGCCCAGATTTTAATTATGACCACTGAGATCTTGCGGAACATGATGTATCAGAGGTATGACATATTGTAATTTAAACTTCATCAAAGTAAACCATTTTGGTTCTAGTTCCTCTTGGTTGCCAATTGCAACTAATTTTAGTTAGTTTGATTGATTCCTTCAATGTCCTGCAAGTGCCACTTAAATCATATTACTTTATTGATCATGTAGTCGTCCTTTAAATGGTGAAATACGTTTTTTTTTTTCATTTTTTTAATCATTTTCAAAGAGAACTGAAAGCTTGCTGGAAAGTAAGTTTGTTTTCAGATGAATTTTGCTGCCCTCTGCCTTATGATGATACGTCTATAGTCTTGGTTGCCACTTGCAACTAATTTTAGTTAATTAGATTGATTAGCCCAATGTCTTGTAAGTGCCACTTAAATCATATTACTGTATTGATCATATAGTCATCCTTTAAATGGTGAAATACTGTTTTTTTAATCGTTTTCAAAGAAAGTCAAAAGTTTGCTGGAAAGTTTGTTTGTTTTCAGATGAACTTTGTTGCCTTCTGCCTTATGATGAGTACCTCCGTTCTCTTTTTTTACTGTGGTTCTGCGAAATTTAATTCTTTATAAAGCAAGCTTTTGACAGCTTAATCTTTGCAGCATTGGGCTGGCTTCTTCCGGGAGTGGGCTTTTTTGTGTTGATGTTATTGTTCTGGACGAAGTTCATTTTCTGAGTGACATATCTCGGGGTACAGTGTGGGAAGAGATAGTAAGTATAGTTTCTTTTGTTGGATCTTTGGATATGACACAACGTCTTTTCATTAATAGATCAAACTTGTTCAGGTTATTTATTGCCCAAAAGAGGTTCAGCTCATATGTTTGTCTGCAACAGTTAAGAATCCAGATGAGCTAGCTGGTTGGATCAATGAGGTACTTTACGCGTTAAACAATCCAGTAACTACTTTATCCAATGATGTCTCAAACATACTCATATGGATGGTACCAGACGTATAGTTGTAGGTTGAAAGAGTGTGTTTCATTCCACCCATTCTTGCTTGGGCTGTGTCTGTTGTCTCTCTCATGTCCTTTGCTGGATCTAATTGTTCGTAACTCATGTTACAATTTCTGAAATTACCAGTCCCTGCTGCAATAATTTATATCCATATATCCGAAGATGTTAATGTTAAAGTCCACAATTCAGATACATGCACAATGCTTTTAGCACGTGTCTCTTTTCTATGGGCTTAAAATTTTATGATATTCCTGATTTATGTCAATGCAAAATGCTAGTGGGCTTCTTTTCTCAAAGTGATTAAATTCAGAAATGTAATAAATCTGATTGTCAGGCTCCCCATTCCTGGCTTCTAAGAGATTTTGTACTTTCTAGGTTCATGGAAAGACAGAATTGGTGACATCATCGAAGCGTCCAGTTCCACTGACTTGGCATTTCTCCACAAAAAATTCTTTGCATCCTCTTCTTGATGACAAAGGAAAACGCATGAATAGGTTCATCTTTCTTGCCAGTTAACCTCCTTTCAACATCAATCTGATGTTTCGCTATCATCATCTTGAGAATGACACAAGTAGAATCTGCATCATTACATTGGCGCTAATTTTTTATGCTTGCATCTTTTAATATTGCTTTTGAGCATGTCCTCAGTTGTGTCAAGTATTTTGCAGTCCTGTGTTTTTATCTGAATTTTACTGATAAAATATCATTACATGTCTTCTTTAGAAAATCTTGAATCTATATCTGTAGTTCTTTCTATTTTACTAAATTATAGTATTTCTAATTTCACTTATTATCTTTACAGGAAGCTGTCCCTCAATTACTTGCAACTGTCTGCTACAGGGATTAAATCTTCGAAGGATGGTAGCTCTAGAAGGAGAAATTCAAGAAGACGTGGAAGTGAAATTGACACCTATGGCGCTTCTGGGATGTATGGAGAACCTCTTTCAAAGAATGACATTAGTAGAATCCGCCGTTCACAAGTAATTATTAGTCCATAGGTCTTTGCTTCTGATGATCTTTTGCATTAATCTACTATGAACTCTGTCTATTAACTCTAATCTGGAATTAGAAGTTAAATAGTTCGTGATTAATTATATATTTTCAGGTACCTCTGGTTATTGACACTTTAAATCAACTCAAAGAAAGGGATATGTTGCCAGCAATTTGGTTTATTTTTAACAGAAGAGGCTGTGATGCAGCTGTTCAGTACCTTGACGGTTGCAAGCTGTTAGATGATTGTGAGATGAGTGAGGTAGAGTTGGCTTTGAAGAGATTTAGCATTAAGAATCCTGATGCTGTAAGAGAGACAGCCATTAAAGGACTTAAGAAGGGAGTTGCTGCTCATCATGCTGGCTGCCTACCTCTGTGGAAATTGTTCATTGAGGAGCTGTTTCAAAGAGGGCTTGTTAAAGTAGTATTTGCGACTGAAACGCTTGCTGCTGGTATTAATATGCCTGCTAGGACAGCTGTTATATCATCTCTTAGCAAAAGGACTGGTTCTGGTCGTATTCAGTTAAGCTCAAATGAACTGCTTCAAATGGCTGGACGAGCTGGACGTAGAGGCATTGATGAAAGAGGCCATGTTTTACTGATTCAGGCACCAACTGAAGGTGCCGAAGAGTGTTGCAAGCTTCTATTTGCTGGAATAGAACCTCTTGTGTCACAATTTACTGCTTCTTATGGCATGGTCCTTAATCTTCTTGCTGGTGCAAAAGTGACTTCAACTGAAATGAAGGCAGTGAAGGCAGGCAGGACTTTGGAGGAAGCAAGAAAATTAGTTGAGCGAAGTTTTGGGACTTATATTGGTAGTAATGTTATGCTTGCCTCGAAAGAGGAGCTCACTAGCATACAGAAAGAGATTGAAATCCTCACCTCTGAAATCAGTGATGATGCAATAGATAGGAAGAGCAGAAGAATCCTATCTGATGTCGCCTATCGGGAAATTGCAGTTCTGAGGGAACAATTGAAGGAAGAGAAGCAACTTCGAACTGAACTAAGGAGGAAGATGGAGAAAATGAGACAAAATGCCCTGAAACTTCATTTGAAGGAGATGGGAAATAATCACTTGCCATTTTTATGCTTGCAATATAAAGATTCCGAAGGAGTTGAACATACAGTCCCAGCCGTTTATTTGGGAAAATCAGATTCAAGGCTTAAAAAGATTATTTCTGTCAGTGATTCATATGCACTAGATGGATCGGCTGAGTCAGATGATATCGGGGAAACTCATGAAGACGTTGAACCTTCCTACTATGTGGCACTTGGTTCAGATAACTCTTGGTACCTGTTCACAGAGAAATGGATTAAAACTGTTTACAACATGGGATTTCCTGACGTTTCTTTGGCTGAAGGAGATGCTTTACCCCATGAAGCAATGTGGAATCTTCTTGATAGGGAGGAGAAGCAATGGGAAAAACTTGCTGATTCTGAAGTTGGTGGTTTATGGTACATGGAAGGATCTTTAGAAACATGGTCTTGGAGTTTAAACGTACCAGTTCTGAATAGTCTTTCTGAAAATGATGAGGTCTTGCATATGTCGCTAGCATATAATGATGCTGTGGAACAATATAAAGGACAAAGGACCAAAGTTGCACGGTTGAAGAAAAGGATAGCAAGGACAGAAGGGTTTAGAGAATACAAAAAGATTATAGACTGGAAAAATTTTACTGAGGATAAGATCAAACGCCTGAAGATTAGATCAAATCGTTTGAGCAAACGCATACAAGAAATTGAACCATCTGGTTGGAAGGAATTCCTAAAGATCAGCAATGTTGTACATGAGAGTAGGGCATTGGACATCAATACACAGGTTATATTTCCACTTGGTGAAACTGCAGCTGCCATTAGAGGTGAAAATGAACTCTGGCTCGCAATGGTTCTCCGAAGTAAAACCTTACGGCATTTGAAACCGGCACAACTTGCTGCTGTATGTGCAAGTTTAGTTTCTGAGGGGATCAAACTGCGTTCATCAGATAATAGCAGCTACATATATGAACCCTCAACTCCAGTTATTAACGTTATAGACATATTGAATGATCAGAGATGCTCCCTATTGCAACTTCAAGAAAAACATGAGGTGGATATACCCTGTTGCCTGGATAGCCAATTTGCTGGTATGGTTGAAGCCTGGGCTTCAGGGCTTAATTGGAAGGAAATGATGATGGATTGTGGCATGGATGATGGAGATCTAGCTCGCCTCATTCGGCGGACGATGGACCTTTTGGCTCAGATTCCAAAATTGCCTGATATTGACCCTGATTTGCAAAGCTGTGCAAAGACTGCCGCTGATATCATGGACCGCCCACCAATAAGTGAACTTGCTGAATAGACATAATTGTACAGTTAGATCTCAGAATTTTTTATGTATAACTGTCCCCGCATGGAGATTTTCCTAGACAGTTGACAGAGGGCTTTTGTCTATACAAGTTACAACTAAGGTAAATGCATCCACTAAATGGCATGCATTTTCTATTTGCCTTTTAGTCTGCCTGGGATATCTATGAAATGTCATTGGCTTGTCAGCAGAGATTCTGTGGATATCTTAGGTCAAGTTATCGTCCTCTTCCAGTTAAACTGAAGCTAATTCTATATTCTAGCTGGAAATTTAATCTGAATTCTGTTTGAACAATGGTAGATACTTGATTTCAGTGTCAAAATGTCCGCTGCAGTCTTTTAGAAATGGGATTAATTGAGAGGATCAATTGGCCATGTTTTCCACTTTCCATTATCGGTAGAACCTTGTAAAAGTAAGCATGGAGATCTGTTTTCTGAATTGTAATTAGCCATTTAAGATCTTACATAGATACGAGTTAAAATCGACTCTTTTATTATTATTATTATCGTAAAACATTTGGTCCAAAGCATTGAAAAGTTCCTATGCACAAATGATCAGCCTTTTGACGAATCATGTGGTAGAGCATATGTTAAAGATATGGGTGGGAGGGAGCATCTACTTGAATATAAAGAACAATGACCACTTGAGATACAAAAGAAAATGACTATTAAGATATTGATGAATAGAATGAATACATGTATCACATCAGCTGTATATCTCTCTTATGTACAAAGATGACTGCGAATCAAAATGTTACAAACTTACACTATACTACAGTGGCGAGTCCTTTTTGGTTCGTTATTGCTTGCTTTGGAAGAACCATTCAAATACTCCATCCATTCCACCTTTTATGCAAGAGCTTACAATGTAAACCACCAAGACACCTAGAGGTCAAGACATTGGAAAACTGTTGCCTTTTTGCTGCTTCCTTGTATAAGATAAACAACTCGAAATTAGAGCAATGAAATCAAAAGGTAGGCCCAGAATATTGGGGCACTTTACGCCATTTACTACCTAGAAAGGATGGTTAAAGTGTTCCATAGCTCGGGCACACCATGTCAAAGCACGTAAATAAGTGATGAAAGTGTACCCCAATATGAGGAAGAAAACAATTTAGTAGTTACCGTAATCCATGAAGTCTAGAATCACTTCATCGAGTAGATAGCCATCTATGAAACCGCTGCAGTCTTTTAGACATCCTTGTCAGATTGTCGCATGAGCTATTCTGTGGTTGATGTTTCCCTTTCTTACGACACAATAAGTCTTCTGTATCCAAAACGTAGGATACCTGTCGTGTATAAAATTCAATTCATCAATCAGTTAACAAGGGCAGGAGATGAACATCAACGAATAGAACAGCATATATGATGTATTTCAATTGACAGCAAAAGCATCTTCTGTTCGAGGAGGCTGAAAATTCCAATTCCAGATACCTTGGATGAATTACAAGCAATCTTGCACTCTAAACCATTAAAAACTTGAAAATTTTCCATGATCTGGAATTCATCACCTATCAAATTTTTGTATTTATTCCTGCAGAAAAAATGATTTATTAGAAATAGCAACTCAATATTATAGAATATCTTTGTTTATTGTGTTTATGCACCTTTTCATGAAAATGCCCTTCTTCTCTTTTTTGTCAGTGACAATGGATAGGAAGTCACTGTGCAGATAAGCTGCAAAATTATGATCCATTGAAACAGCTGTAACTTCAGGCTTGTCATGTCCGAAGTCCATTAGCTGAATAGACAAGCGGGTAGGCGCAGAAGACTGTAGAACAAATAGCGACAAGGTCAATTTCAGATCAAATTGCAACCAGGACAATAAAATAGAAGCAAAAATTGAGAAACCTACACATTCAATCCGATATATATTTTCATCATGAAGAACACGAGCATTTTCATGATAAACAATATCAATAAAGCTTCCAGGTTTTCTTGACTTTTCATAAGCATATAGTTGAAGCAGCTTATTGTCCATCTCATCAGCGGCCACTGTTTGGAGCTGAGGAAAATTCTCAAAAGAATTTAAAATAAGGTCAGAGAAATGGTAAAGACAGCAGAAAACTTGGGGATTAATATGTTAATGAGCTCTTGAAAGCTTTACCTGTTTGACAAGCTTATATATCAGCTTGTCCAGCGTGAAAAGAACATATGACTGTGTGCCAATAAGAGCTCGACAATCATCCTCAAATTTTGTATTATCGGAAGAACCATCAAGTAGATTGTAAAGTGCACTCATGAACCTGTAAAGACCACTAGAAATGAATGGACTAGAATTTTCACGCCTAAGACTAATTGTCACTGCAGAATTTCTAAGGCTAGATCACCTGGCATAGTGATCAGTAGGACTTGTCTCATTTGAATTTCGCCATTTCCGTTCAGCAGATGATGAATTAACCTTTGCTGATTGAATTCTCTCATACAAGGTCTTAAAATATTTGTGAAAGAGAAAATATCTAATTAATGAAACTAATCACAATGAACGTGGTGGCGGCATGTAGTTTTAAGTTTAAAAAGCAACATAGAAAATCCAAGAAATCTTACTTGATGAAGCCTAAAAAGGACATAGAAGGAATCATTTCCATAGAATACTCGTGAGCCCTTATCTTTGTCATGTAATGCTGAAGGAACATGCTTTGACAGGGGCTTAACGTTTAGCAGAAAACGTTCAGAAAATGGTAAAACTGTCCCATCTCCTTCTACATCATGGGCATCTGCCATCCCCTCAGCCTCACCTTCACTCTCAACTTTGTTATCATGCTCATCATGGTCTCCATCTTCTTCATGCTCTTCCCTAGAGCAATCTTCTCCATCACCAGACTCACTTCCAGAAACATCACCATTCTCAGAGGCATTCTCGCTTTCCTCTGATGACCTTTGAGCGCTTTCCTCACCTTCATCATCAGCATCAGCATCATTTTCTCCTCCTGCATCTCCACACGTTTCTTCTCCTCCATGGGTTGTTTGATATTGCTTAGTAGCAACACTATCCTTTGTTTTATGCACAGCCTCCAAACCAGCATCTCCATAAGCTACAAAATTATCCTCCTCAGAATCTCCATTTGGGGATAATTCACCTTCTTCTCTTTCAATTTTAAATTGTGCACCAGATTTATCATGTTGGTGATTCTTAAACCCTTCTGCTGTCACTCCATTGGCACATATAACTGGTCTTGAAGGATCACCAACCTGCTAGATCAATTTTATGATGCTCTGTCAATAACTAATAATAGCACTGAACCCAAAACCTAACATTCTCTGCCCTTGAGAAGTCAAGATTGTCTAATTAAGAAGTATATCTTCGCGATTTTATTTAGTATCATGCTTGATTGAAGATACTGCAAACAAACTATTGTAACAATAACAGACACTTTGCAACTCACGAGAATTTCAGTCTAAAAACCTAGACACATCATGGTCCGCTGGCTTTAATTGCTTCTCCCCTTTTTACAAGGAAGAGCAAGCCTCGTTAAAGCAAATGGAAACTCATTAGTATGAGCACTATACCTCTATTGAAGGTAAGACTTCATTACTTGATCCTAGTCCAAATCCACCCTCAACAGTGCCATTACATGGTCTTGAAGGAATATCACCAAGCCCTTCCAACACAAAATTATCTCAGAAATCTAAACATTTTTCTTTCGTGAACAAATGAAAACCACAAATTAAAAAACCAGCTGGATGTACTAGCAACTATATTAGAGAAAAATAAAGCATTATGTCACAAGCACTCATCAAACCTGACTCCAAATTAGTTCTTCCATTACTTGGCTCTGCCCCAGTTGTGAGTGATACAATTGAATTGACGAACTGTTCAGTCGAAGTAGCCAATTTACTGACATCTGATGTTTCATCAGCCACAGGTACAGTAGTCTGCACCTTATCTTGTTTCAGATTACTGCAGCATGTCTCACTCTTGCGAGCTACATGATCAACATCAGGAGAACCGTTTTCCTTAATGCTGTGATCACCATTTAGCAACCATGCCCTGGAAGAACTTGACTGCTCAGGTTGGATACTTTCATCTCCATTTCTAGAAGGATTAGAATGTCTAGAGTTCGTAACAGTTGCACCACCACTACTAGGACTTCCTTCACTCTCTCCACTCTTTAAAGAAGGATTCTTAGCCTTTACAACATCTTCAGTGTCTTCTGCACCCTGAGGCCTAGGAGGAACACCAAGCATGGGCTCCAAAAATGTAGTCCAAATCTTCATCACTTTATCCAACTGTTCATTCGAACATACTTCTCCGCATGAATATTTGATGAGTTGATATATATCCTCGTGTGTGTCACGATCTGGGTAATCAAATTCCAAATTTGGTATAATGGGCCGTCTGTTTCCAGCTGCAAAAGCAAGAAGTGCATCGTCTTCCTTGCGCTTCTTTTCACTGATTTCCTTGATCTCTGTCAATAAGGCTGCAAAAACAGAAGAGCACAAGCAGTCTGAGATGAAGTATAGTGCAACAGAAACCGGTTGCCTTGTGTAAAAGGCCTTATTCACTGGTCCATTTCCTTTTTAATAAAGAATGCAAAAGGAAAAGTAAATAAACAAGAATAGTACAAAGAAATTCCAGAGTTTTTTTCCACAAAAAAAATGTGGATCTTGTTAAATAGGGTAGTATTTAAGATGTCTTCTGTGATCTCTTTGGATTGATACTGAGATGATAATGTTGCACATTATGGGCCTCATGCATAGAAAGGTATCAGGCATCAATCAAACTTGTGCCTACTGAGATACAAATATGCAAGAGCGCAGAATCTCATACATGTAATTATGAACATAAATGTGAAGAATGAAATACCTTTCGTGCTCAAACTCTTGGAATCTTGTTGCTTGAAGTAAAAACTACGATGGTCTAGTGACTTGTGATAGTTCTTAGCATAAATTTCTGCCCAAACTTTGTTGAAATCAGCACGGCACCTAGCCCATTCTTCTTGTTTCTGCTTCAGGCGAGTTAAGATAACTGGTAAAGCAAGTGAAGTATTTTTCCTTAACACATCCATCACATCAAGCCCATGATCACCATATAAACGTTCAATACACCTCAGATTCAAAGCTGCAAAAGAAGTCAAAAGACTCTGATCAGGAGCCATTAAAAGTGTACATACTGATAGTCTGAGAACTCCTTCATTCTAACCTGTTAAGTGCTCCTCAATACAAATCGGTCCATCTGTTTTAATAGAATTATTGTTTATCTTTTCTAGTAATTCTTCTACACGTTTTGTTGCTACATTCGCAGATTCTAACAACATGTCCAGCTCAAACCTGACAACCAAAAAAGATCAAGATTTCAGAAGATAACATAATAAAATGATTACAAAATTAACATCGAGTGAAGTTCTTCCAAACAAGA
Source organism: Erythroxylum haughtii (assembly GCA_025504935.2). NCBI lineage: Eukaryota > Viridiplantae > Streptophyta > Magnoliopsida > Malpighiales > Erythroxylaceae > Erythroxylum > Erythroxylum haughtii. The sequence goes on from JANSVB020000056.1 coordinate 844,530, forward strand.
ATATGAATATTGAAACAAATATTCCATCTTAACTTCCTGGAAGAGTATTCTGATGGATGACATTCAAAATCAACCAACACAGAAAACCAAAGACAAAGAAGATCAGCTAACTATAAAGCGAAACATGAAGCAAGAGTATATAAACTAAAATAAAGAACTGAAGTTTAAATGTGCAAATCAAAGGAAGCTTCAACCTGTCATCTTCACATCGAAACAAGCTTTCTTCATATTGGTTTTTACGCATGTGCTTAAAAGAATAATCTTCACTTCCTGAAGTAACAGACACCCAATGATCATTCAGTACTTCGCCACCAAGTTCTGTCCTTTGACTTGCTGATGGTATGGGATACTGCTACGAGATAATCATAACAGTAGCAAGCATTCAGATATTAGTAAAAGCATCAGGAAGATATCGTATCAACATTAACAGACAAGGATAGAGTTGCATACATTCTTTGGCAGAAGTCTATAACTAGGGGTGCAGCGCTCACAATTGGATAAGTCAAGTTCATTAATGGGCTTTGAGAGATACTTATCCTTGTTAGAAAACAAAGTCATCTTAAGGTTTCCTGTATCTTTATTGACAAAGGCTAGATTCTTGTCAAGTCTGTCCCTTTCACGAGTTTCACGATCTCTCTCCTTACTTCTTTCATCCCTTTCACAGTCGCGATCTCTATCCCTTTCCTCAACCTTCACAGGTCTGAGTAAATTACCTTCATGCACAAGAAAGCTGGAATCAGAATTTGGAAAGCAGTAACCAGGAAGCAACTATGATTCTTTTTTATTCAAAGGTTCTGTCCACGTTTTGTAACACGAGTCAAGAATCATTTTGAGCAACATGAAACTCATCAACAACTAAGATTAGTAGACTCTTGTTTCAGGTGATATTTGGTATACATGTGTGAGTATATAACTGCATGTATTTAAACTATGAGTATTACAGATAATATTCAAATATTGCCAACTTTTTAATCCTTCAAGTACCTTAATAAAACCAAAGCCCCAAATGAGAAATTGAACACAGCTGTCCGTCTTTTAAAAAAAAAACAAAGACAAAGTATACTAGTTGGTTTTAGAACCAGAAGATTAACCCACTAACTTTTATTTTTCATGGTGCAGAACATTGGCAATGGGTAAGAAAACATATCTGTCAAATATAAATATTAAATGGCAACAGACAATATCACTTACTTTTACTCACAACACCAGCAAGTAAGCCTTCTGCGTAACAAAATTTAGTCAGCTAATGTCAATAATGTGTCGTTGATCAGAGGAATTAAGTCTATCAGATATATAGTGAAAATTTACCATTCTTCTCACAACGTGCAAAAAATTCGTTGAAGCCATCAATAAGATCAGGATGCCTTCCAAGTAAATCGCCAACCTGAGTCAAGACAACATGCCTTAATGGTTCAATCCCAGGAACTAATTCTCCATAAGTTTATCAAAAGAACGAGCTGCTAACAGCCAGATCAAATTAATGTGATCACTACAGTATGGGGGACTCTTGAAATTACAAACCAAAAGTGGAATAGTAATTGTTCGTTAAACTTAGGCTTCTACCAAAAAAAGAACCTTAACGTGACATGTTGAATGCCACGAGACCATAAGAGGGTTCTTTGCTCAAACATACCCCAAGATAATGCAGGCCATTCATTGCCCCATATATGACATCAACCAGATTTTATCACCAAACAAACTCTAAATATGAACAAATGCATCACACTAACACAAGGTTCGTACATCCTTTTCACATTGATATATTTACTTTAGGAAAACTAATCAGAATTAGCCATACCAAAGAGAGCAACTCTGATCGTTTGATAATTTCCTCGGTATAGAGATGAAGACACCTCAAAAATTCTTGGTAATCTTCAGGATTATGCAACTTCTCCTTCACTTTCTCAAAGAAAGCAAGCTCTTGGCTCAGTGCACCTGCCACAGCATGAACCTATCATCAATTTAAGGAAATATATGCACTAAAAGATGTAAGCTACAGGAGGGGAAAACATGAAAACAAGCATCATGAACAATGATTTGACATGACCTATCTTTAGTACTTAAATAATTAAATGACAACGTAAACAACATTAAAAAAACTCTGCTTTTTTGTGTAATGTTTAAGTAAGCACAACACCAAACTCACCCTTCACATCATTTTTGTCATCATAAGTGTATGAGGCAGGATGCGTTCCAAAGTTTTCATCTCCATTCGCACCTTGATATTCAGCAGTGTGTACAGATTTTCGTTTGTGAACTAGTCGTTGAATGTTGATGTCTCGATTACTATCATGCTCATAATATCGGTCATCTCTCCTGTCCTTTTCCTTATCACTACATCTCCTCTGATCTTTGTCTGATCTCATTAAAGCCCTGTCATGGTCTGAATCCGGACGATCAACACTAAGGTCACGGTCCCCATGGGAAGTTGTAGTTCTATCTTTCTGGAAATTAATGATAAAATGCTTTGTAAGCTTGTTGATCGATGTGAAGATACAAGCAGCAGGAAAGGAGAAAAACCTTGTCAAAATACATTTGACGCACTGTTGGAATGGTGGAGCTCCTATCACGGTAGATAGAGTTCCTACCAGATGTAGCATAATGCATCGAGGCTGCAGCTGAGGAATCAGGGAGAAAATGGGTGAACTCCTTTAGAAGATCATCATGGTCTTGGAAAAGTGCAGAAACCTGCAACAGGAAGCAAGTCAGTTTCTAAAATATTTGTCCCAGAAATGAATGCTCTAAAGACGTTAAGAAACAAGCCAGAAGCTAAACAGAGAAGCAGGTTATCACAATATGCCATGTAGATACCTCCTGGTAAACCTCAGTGATAGACTTATATTCCTTTCTGTACATGTTCAAAATGTCTAAAAATGATTTATAAACATGGTCATCACCTTGAAATCTAGTCTGCAAAAAACGATTCACATGTTAAATCCTGGAAATAAAAAGTAATCCTATAGTTCAAATATGGAGCAGTATTTCTACCTTAATCTTAGTCACAAAATTAATCGCTTCTTCAAATTGAACAGGTTTTTTCTGTGAAGGCTGTTCATTGTCAGGAGGGAGAGTAATCTCATATCCCTTTGGTAAGAAGGTATTGAAACCCAAAATTAAGTTGCGGTGCCCTTTGAACAAGTCTTTCACTCTTGCTATGACACCTGCAGTGTCAACTCTATGATAAACATAACAGAGGTAAGATTTGTCAACAGGCGTTTCACTTTCTAAATTCACATATAGAAAAAAAGAAAAAAAGAAAATGCTGTGATCATATTTAAACACCAACCTTTGAGCTTTGAAATCCTTCATGACTTCCAGGAAGTCATCATATTTCTCCCTTTTATCTTGAAACATGTCCTTAACAGCCTTAAGATATGACAAGGCATCATTTGTTGTAAGTTTCTGCGTACTTGCTCCTCCCCCTCCTCCTCCCCCTGCCATTTGTGCTTGCTCCGAACTTCATTCCACACAAAGTACGTTTCAAGTGAAATGAACACATATAAAAAAGAAAAAAAAAAAGTTAAGAACATTACATATTCGCCAAAACCCAGATTCACATGTAACCTTATCCTCTGTTATACCCTTTTACATAATCTATTTTGAGCATGTATGAGTTCCAATTAGAAGATCAGTACCATTGTTGATATTTATGATTCATCAAATTTCCAGCAAGAAATCAAGTTAAATTACTAACAAGGATTACAAGACAACCATGCCCAAGAATTCGATCGTCATTCACAGGTCAAACAAAGAAGAAATAATCAAAACTTGAGTCAGAAAACTAAACCACACGTGAAAAACAAAACAACAACAAGCATTAATGATATTATCAGAAACACTTTGACGATTAACAGATAGTAACAACAGTGAGATTAGGAAGAACCTAATCTCCGAGCTTACTTCGATTATCCAACAAATAACCATAAGTTAGATGATTAGTGACTCGGATTAAAGAAGAATTGGGAATCGGATAACAAGATAGGGAAGAAAAAACAAAAACTTACGTTTCTCCTTTAGAAGAAAGTACAGGCCTTTTAACTTGAGAGGTCATATACACATCTTCCCTGGACCTCTTCATATTTACAACAAAGGCCAAAACGATACAAAACTGCACGCACTCTCTACCCCTCTATATATTCAAGCAGAGAATATCATGCTTCGACAACTCCAAATTTAAGCCTCAAGATAAGAACCTGAAACCAATAACATCACCCCATATAAACATGAGCAACAAACACACAAAGCAGATCTACCAAAGACAAACTTAAACGCCCAGAAACACAGAAATCAAAACCAAAAACTAATCGAACAGATCACCCGGGAAGCAGATAAATTCCCTCAAAAATCTTTTTTTTTCCTAACCAAGTAAATTGCATTACTTGAAAAAGAAGCAAAGGTCAAGAATTTTCACCAATTGGGTTAGAAAAGGATAAACCCAAAATAAAATAAAAACGGAACATGGAGAGATCGTCATGTACACGGTGAATTAGTAAACGAAACTTGAACCAGAAGAAGATTTAAGCTTTATAGAGAAGAAGCAAAACGGGATGTTGGCTCAGGAGGATTATAAGAAGTTGTAAACAACCTTGTTAAGGTGGGAATAGGAGCTTGCGTTTTTGCTCTATGGAAACAGAGAGGAGGATACAATGTTATATCATATAGCCCGTATGCTGTTAAAAACCAACATAACACTGAAGTCTTTCAAAGAGGGAATGAAAGAGAGAAGGAGAATTGGAGAGTGGAGATACAATTTAGACGGCTATTAGCCGGTCACCTCACCGGCTATAGGCGGTGAATTTGGTCCTTTTTGGTTTACAAAATTAGGGCTGGATTAGGGTAATAAATTTCTCATTCCACCTCCCACCGTAAGAATGGTTTAGTGGAAATTGAGAGGATAAATTGGGAGAGCTCATGAGTATATACATATAAAAAGCAGTTGTATAAACTTTTGGGGTGTGGTTGAGTGGCAAGGAGCTTATCCATCTTTAATCAAAAGTTAGGGATTCGATCTTTGACTTTGGGTATGGAGCAGCCTTAAATTCTTGGGCCAGCTGTCCCATCTTGTGATGTATATTTCAATCAGCGAGAGGATTAATCACTGAGTCCGCTGGTGGATACCCTGGTCACATATCAAGAAAAAGAAACAGTTGTATAATGGGTTTGAACAACTCTAATGTGCAAATTTTGTTTGTGACTTTAGGGTAAGGAAAAGTTTGAGTTTTGATTTCAAGCAGAAAAGATACATGAGTATTACGAGATTGAAGTTTTAATTATGATGAGGATAAATTGGGAGAGGTCATCAAGTATATACATATAAAGAGCAGTTGTATAATGGGTTTGAACATGGAAGCTCTTAACTTTGATGTGCAAAATTTGTTTGTGATTTTAGGGTAAGGAAAAGTTTGGGTTTTGATTTCAATAAGGAAAGATACATGAGTATTGCCGGATTGGAGATTGAAGTGCTAATTATGATCAAATAAAAAGCTCATAAACATATTTAGTATAAAGTAAATTATAATGTCCAACAGGAATAATCTTATTATCTGCAAGTGTGGATTTTGGAGGACGGGTGCAAGTTGAGGTTGAAATGGTCTTTCCTCAGCTAGCCAGACCTTAAATTTCATGAATAGAAACAAGGTCCAATATCAGCTGTCGCTTGATTTTGTGACCGAGCTCCAATCTAAAGCCTGAAGGCCCTCTACCAGACTAGAAACTACAGGCCCTACCCTATGTATAATTCTGAGTTATGCGGCCTAGCAGAAATAAAGATGAGGTCCATATCTGTTGATTGATTCTGTCCGGTAACATCTTCACCTCTTGGTATGTCACTGTTTTTACAAGTGGACAATCACATCACATCACCTGAAAGTAATTGAAAATTCACAAATCGTATATCATGATAATTTTATTATGCATAAAGATAAATCAATAAAAATAATATATTTTTCAATTTCATTTGTTAATAATAAAACTCAGTTATAAATCGATATTATTATGCTTCTTAAGAAAATTTATAAATATGATAAAATAATAAATAATAATAATTTAAAATTTCCTTGTTAAAAGTAAAAATAAATTAAATTAGTTTTTAACTGCTTATTATTATTCATCATCCTATTTATTATTATTCATCATCATCACTTAGTTGAATCCCAGTAAAGTGTGTAGTTTAGAGAGTAACCTTATGTAACAGAGAAACATCTTATTTATTATTATTATTTAATAAAAACAAAATTTTCAATGATAGACTTAATTATTATTATCATATTAAATTAATAAATATGTTATTAATTATTAATAAAATTAATTAATATTGAATATTAAATACTATTATACTTTAAGATAATTAATAATTCTTAAATATGATTACTTGATAAATTAATAAAATCAATAAATCACTTTATGCTACACATACTATTTATGTGTTTGTAATTTTCCTATTAGCTTAACCCTGCGTTTGGTTATCATAACGACATCATGATTGCTTATACGGACAAATTTTGCAGCTTCACCGCTCCATTAATTACTTTAACGACATCATGACTTAACAAAAGGAGATATTTCCCTTATTTGGTTATCATAAAGTTTTTTAAAGAAAATTTTAATATATAAAGAGTTTTTTCTAAAATCAACAAAATTACTGAGTATCACATGCACAAGAGAACATGTAAACGAAAATTATGATACCAACAATCACGACTTTTTTACCTTTATATTGCTCTTTCCTCTTACACATGTAGTTTTGATCACTTCATCTCGATACTTTTTTTTATTTCAACTTGATATTTCTAAAAATTTTCATTAGAGAAGATTATGAGCCTTTGATTCACCTGCAAAAATAGATAAAAAAATTGAACGGTAATTCTTTAAAAATAGAATAAATGAATAATAAAATAAAATACATATTATTTAATTTATTTTATTTTTAAATTTTTTTAATAAAAATATAATGTCAATGTTTGGTTTGAAAACGAAAGTCTGAAAAGACAAAGGAATAACTAACAAAAAAATCAAAATTTCTATTAGTCCTCACTAACTACATTATTATTATTATTAATCTTCTTCTTTTTCTTCTTCTTTTTCTTTTTATTATTATTCACTAACTACATTATTATTATTATTAATCTTCTTCTTTTTCTTCTTTTTCTTCTTATTATTATTATTATTATTACGGCTAACTAATTATGTACGTGGATTCTTTAAGGATAATTTTATCTAAAAAATCTTCATTTTTATTTTCAACTCATTTTGAATAGATAAAGATAAGGAAGAGAATGAGTTTGTTTATTCCTTAAACTTAATAAATAAGTAAACTTTTGAATTATAAATTTTATATATTTTCTTCAATATCAAGAAGATATCATAAATGGAATAATGATTGACTAAACAACCACGATTCAAGTAAAGCACCTAGTCCAACATGCTTTACCACTATAAACATTTTCTAAAATTCCATGGTTGCTAATTCAACTCTAAATAAGGCTAAATTACGAGCTATTGAATTAGAGGGCCTAAGTGTAATTTCAAGCTAATATTTCAAAGAGTAAATCTTAATTTTGTCTGATTTCATATACCATAATTATTAAAAAAAATTAATTAAGAAGTTAAACTTTTAATTTAATATAAAAATAATTTAACATTAATTTTACTATTAACAATGTTGATGTCAACAGATATTAAACTGATCTTAAGATAATTAAATATAATTATAATCAAAATATTAAAAAGATAAGAAAAGCTAAGAACAGACATTATTTTTTTTCCAAATGATCATGATAAAAGTAAATAATGTCTTAATTTTAAAGGTCTTTCCTAACAGACCTGGAAAAAATGCGGTTCCCATTTTTTAGCACCAAGTACTTGAAGTTGCTTTTAAGGTTTTACAAGAATATGTTATTGGACAGAGCCAAAATAAATGTTAGGTATCTATTCCAGAGAATGATCGCACTTTTGCATCCTAAAAATGGCCGCTACTGTTCCAACTTCTAGTTAACTTAATTATTGTAAATGGATTATTACTACTTTTATTATTGTCTTGTGTTAAATAAGAATTAACAGTCCTCATATCTCTTTCTTTTTTTTTTTTGTCCAAGAGGTGTTTTAGGAGGGTCTCAACTATAGAAAGACACCTTTAAGTCATCCACTCCTAGATTAATCCCCGCTCGAGCTGG
>JANSVB020000056.1:875958-891892 GCA_025504935.2 Erythroxylum haughtii
TATAATTAGAGGCCAATGACATGTTCAATCAGTGAATGCAATGAAACCTATCAGTCCGTCCCAATTTACCAAAATGCTCTTTCTAACAGTAACGGGATGTTACAGTGTTGGTATAACACAAATTATCACACTTCTCTAGGAACCACACCCTATCAAGCCTTATATAGAATACTACCTTCCAACTGTGGATTTGAGGAAGTTAACATCACATAAAATAAGGCTGCTAACTAATTTATTAAGGACAAAAGAGTAGCCATAACTTACTTAAAGGAGAAGTTGAAGATAACTCAAGATAAAAAGAAGCAGTATGTCGATAAAGACAAAATTAAAAGGGAGTTTGAGATTGGAGATTAAGTATACTTGAATTTAGAGCCTTATAAACAAAGTTCTATCACAATTAAAGCCAATTATAAGCTATCAACAAGGTATTTCTAGCCCTATGAAGTGCTAGAGAAAATTGGAAAGATGGCTTACAAGCTAAAGTTACCAAAAGGTCCTACAATCTGTCCTGTTATCATGTGTCACAATTGAAGAAGAGGATTGGGTCATATATTCACACAATTTCAACTTCCCATCACGGGACTAGGAGCAGAATTCAAACTTGAGCCTATAGCTATCTTGGATTGAAAAATGGTGAAAAGGGGGAATCAAATAGTGACTAAAGTACTAGTATAGTGGTTAGGACTGGAATGAACAGAAGCTAAGTGGGAAGACTTTCATGAGTTACGCTGAAAGTTTCCAATTTTGGATCCTTGAGGACAAGGAACGACTTCAGGTAGGGGTATTGTCATGAAATAAATATCAATGCAATATAGATAAGCAGCCATCATAACCCACTACCATCATCATGCATACAATCAACCATACGCATGCACAACATCCAGTCCATTATAAATTGTCATTTTTTATTTTATAAACCAAGCAGAGCAATGGATATAATTAGTTATAGAAGTTATTGTAATGTCCTCCTTGTATAGTATATTCCAAATTCTGTTGTAACAAATGGGCCTAAGCTTGTGAAGAGTCTTGTAACAACTAGGTCGAAATTTAATAGAAAAACATAATATATAAATCAAAGAAGAATAGCGAGGAATAATAGACGAAATTTATCAAAACTTCTCTCTCTTTCCCTGTGTTGCTTTTCACCTTTCTCATGTTCTCTTTTCTTCCTTTACTCCCTTTTCCTTTTGTTCTCTTTCGAAACCCTCTTCTTTGTGAGATCTTTTCTTTAGTGTTGGTTATCCTCTACCACTCAGCAGTGTGTAGCATCTGTGGAGGCAAGTAGCTACATCATCGTGGCATTATCAAATTTGGGCAAAAAGGGAACCTTGCACTCTAGATCTGAGAATGAAGATGGTGATTCAACTGAGACAGATGAAATGCGGGCAGTGAACTGGTTACTTGAGTAACCACTAATGCATTAAAATGCTTGATGTATAATTATGGAGGAGGACAACCCTTGATGTATCAACAATGTTGATTCACAAAGTTGACCAAGTTAACCCAATTAATTCACCATACTTAAGACCATACTTCAATCCAATTTAGTATTGAAACACCCAACTTCATCAATTACCAAATTGACCCTAGATTTAATACCAAAAATACCCTCACAATCATTTTCGTCTGACATTAAAACTCTCTTATATGTACAATTAAGAACACAAAATTAAAGAATTATTTAGGAGCTACCCCAAATATATTATAAACAAGAAAATTCGCTATAAATGTTGAATCTTTTCTTAAAAATTATTTTCTTCAGTGTTTCTTTCACTTCTTGCAATTTTTTTTCTATATTTCTTAATTAAAAACAAAAACATTATAAAAAGTTAATAATTTGTACTTTTAAAGACTGAAATTTGAGGGATTTGATTTGTCAAACATTTTCAATGAAAAATTCATGTCAACATTAGCTAGTTGAACCTTTATCGTCAGTTAACTGATGCTAGTTCTTAATGTCATTAAAGTTGTAGAATTTTTTTTATCCATAATATCTTAAATAACTTCAATTTGATATTCTTATCAAAACTTATTATCAAAATATCGAATATCGGTCGAATTTGAGTTCAATATTAATTTTTAATGTCTTTTTATGAAATATAGAGATTTCTCTTAATTTCCATAACTTTTTCATCATTTTAATCCAATATTCTTATAAAAATAATGCTTAAAAACATTAAATAGTGTTTAATTTTCAATTTAACTCGAACTAACAAGTCTTATATATCACAATCAATTCATCTAATTCTATCAAGACCTAAATTGCAAATATAAAATTTTAGCAAGATTTTTACGATTGTAGCTAGATATAATTTACTTCAATAGCTTATGCAATAATGTAAATATTCAAAATGTTTTAGAGTCTAAAAAACAAAAGAGAAAAAAGGTGGAGAGAAAGTCAAAGGAATGTTACGTGGGGATATGCCTAGCTAACAGGGTTGTATTTCCTTACAGGCTAGAAAATAATGGTCATACATAAGCTGTCCCAGTACTGAATCTCACATGTGCTAATGTCGTCTAAGAAGGGAATACAAACATGGGAAGAGAGTCCTTGGAAAAAATAGAGAGAATTCGATGGTTTTGGTCACATCTATTTTTTCCTCCCCCATGTGAAGGCCTAGCAAATCTGAAGGACAATGCTCATCGATGGAGTCTGCCCCTTAGTCAAACAACACAGGTATGACCTTTTGGCCTTCAGCTGTGCTTATCCATCTCTCCAGCCCCCACTTTTGTTGCCCATATCCTTATCATGAATGACCACATATAGTCTTGGTCGCTTCATTTTGTTATAAATGAAACTATATCAAAACCCTCCTAATTAGACATGAAATTCAGTTTCAATGAGTTCCAATTTCTTTGCAATCAGAAGTTCCCGCTTCATATGTAGAACCAAGTATTGTCATCTTCTATAATTTGTTCTTTTAAAAATCTCTTATTGATTATAAGATGTATCATTGTATGATGTACGTGCACGTCAAGACTAGGACCTGGTTGATATTAAATTGGGGGGAAGTTTTGTGATTCTCCTTTACTTTTGGGAATCATGAAAAGCCTCGAATCTCCTATGTTTATAAGTGGACACCTTGGACCAAAGACAAGTAGATGGACAACATCTCTTTGTATATTTTCTAGTTCCAAATTAATGTCTAGATCACGATCATACCAAAAAGTGATTATGATTCAGGAATAGTCTTTTTGTTTTTGAATGATAAGCACCCACGAACGTGTTCCATCTCTTGCCAAAACTCCAGCAACTTTGTTGATTTCAAGCTTTCAATTTAGAATTTGGTAGCAATTAGTATTTATTGGTTGGATGGGATGTTAATTATGTTGTTATCCAGTTTTTAAGGTTTGGTTTAAGTAATAATTGCGGTTTGACATGCGCTAAACTGTGATTATGATACGAGTAAATAGATGCCGAATTGTGAGTAGCCGAGTACATATTAAATCACATAATTCTTACTCGGAGCTACCTTATGTATACAGTATTGGTTGTAGAATATTCTTAATCCCACTCAACAGTTAGTGCCGTAGCGGTTGCAGTATGGTTTTCTTAAAAATTACTAGGCGCTTATCAGGTATGGGTGTTTTTTTTTAAATAATGATCATAATAATGAAATTCAATAACTTTTCATGTGCATCACGTAATATTTTAACTTTTAAATAACTTTAACATGTAATTAGTTTATTAATTAGAATTTATCTCAACAATGAATAGGAAAAATTAACCAAAAAAAAAAAGAAAAAATCATAGGCACCTAAATCCATCTAGGTCAAATGAATTGAGCATATACAAAACATGAGTAACAAGCTGCGTACTGCCGCTTCACTTATTTCACCGGCCCTACCTTGTCGGAATCAAGATTCAAAAAAAGGTCTGCAATTCCGAAAACTAAGATTAAAAGCCTGAAACCGACTGGCATACAGTATGCTACTTGTGACATGTATGCATAAGGTGGCCGCAATCTGATAGCAACAGCTCGCTCCAAAAATTGGCAATTAGATCAACGGTATAGTGTAGTCACATGGGGTCTTTAACTTATTTTCTGGCACCGTCATTCCTCTTCAGATTTGGAGAGTAACGTGACAATAAGCACCCGCTTGGCCTTCCATTCTCTAATTATTGCATTTAACTTGATTAACGGGGCATGTTTACTCCTTTTTTCTCGCCTACTTATCAGAGATTTAGATGTTGTAATCTTGCAGTTTAGCTTTCCTAGGTATCTGGTAGTCTGGATAGGGTAATGACTAATGACTACTTTGGAAAAAAAAAATAAAATCTGTTGCTTATACTGCCGTGTGTATAGGAATGTCGGGTATATGTTAAAGATTATTTTTAACTTGACGTAAAATTTTTAATAGAATATAATAAAAGATAATAATTTATAATGAAACGGAAAGTAAATATATATAATATTAAAAATTATTATTTGAAAAGGATTAAAAATTTTATAATATAATATAATAAAGCATTTATCCATATTTCTCCCATATTGACAATTTTTACGTGACCATCTTCATTAATTGGATCGTTTGATCAATTTAGTGATGCAGTGAACTTTGAGACCAGAGCATCTTCCACACCTTTCCCTGAGTTGAATGTCCTTCCTCGATGTCATGTGAAGGACTGTGCTTGGAACCCTTTAACAATGTTTCCCGCACATATCTCTGTCTCGGTCTCACATGCTCCACATTTAGCTTCTTTTCTATCTTTGTATTTAATAATCATTGGCCTCTTCCATTTCTTGGCTATTGCTGTCTTACTATCTTCTTTTCCCTGTTCAACTTTCTTTATTTCTGAGAGATGAGTCAATTGGTTTATGCAGGGGTTGTTTGCTAAATAGCGATTAAGTTATATTTTAGCTAATTAAATAATATTAGCTATTTAATTATGTCAAACAATTAGTATACTTATTTGATTAAGAGTTGGCTAATTTGGATGATTTAATCCAACCAGTTATTTTTAAAAAAGCTCCTCCAAGTAATGTTTTAACCTATTAACTAATAAAAAAATCTTACTCAAAAATAATTGTGCTCTTAAACTTATCTCTCATCTTAAGCAATCGGTAGATCTTAAGTTTTTCACTTTAAAAAGAGAAAGTTATGATTCGTATATAGATATTTCAGAATCTCCTCAAGCCGTCTTCTTCAAATATCTAAAAATTATCAAATTGATTTTTTTAGAAATAATATTATTATTATCTTTGTTGTTTATTATTATATATTTTATGTTTTTATTAAAGCTATAAACTCATTTTTTTAAATTAAATATCTAAAATTTAAATTCTTATAAAAATATTCAACAAAATAATATTCATGTTTTTATTATTTTTTTTAAAATTATGTTCTCATTAGTCATTTTACACATAAACATCTAATTTTAAATAACTAATTTTACCAAACATCTTTGATAAACAGCTGATGTTAATCATTGGTCAAATCAACTGATATAATTAGCGATCAATTAACAGTTGATAGAATCAACTAACAGCTAATGTAATCAGCTAACTGTCAAACAAGATCGTAGTCTTCTTAAACACATGCTATTCAACTCTCTATAATTATAAGAGACATGGGTCATACTTTATTACCAATTTAAATAATTATTTAAAACAAATTTATTGCTTAATTTTAAATTATTAATTTCTCAAATAATTTAGCTTAATTTGTCAATTAATTATTTTTTTACATAGAAAAAATTTATTCATTTTGTTCTCAGAAATTAATAACTATAAATTCGTTATATAAGAAAGGAACATTATGTCTCTTTGTTAGCCCCGCCTGTTTACTAACTATTGTTAACCGCAATACTCTGAAAATATGATTTTTTGGTGGTTGGATGTGTTATGTCATACTCCAAAGTATCATCAACTTTACAATTTTACCGATGTTTTAAAAATTAAATCAAAAATTAAATTAACAAGTTAAAATATTTAAGATTTAAAAGATTAAACTGATATTAGATAGTCATAAAATTAGTTAAAAATTAAATAAAATTAAAAATTTTGGAATATAATAAAAAGAGATTATTCATACTTATAAAAGAATTTAAAGTTTAATTAAAAATATGTTATTAAATAAAAATTAGTTGATTTATTTTATTTTATAAGAACAGATTAATTTATAAAAATTAACTGATTAATTAATAAATTGATAAATTTTTTAGCCATAAGAATAATTAAAATAAAATAAACTGTGAAATTATAAACTAAATTGAAAAATTGAATGATTTAAAATTTTTACTATTAAATCAATCGGATTGATTAAAATTTAAATAATTGAGTTCTAAGTACCTATTTGGACATGCCCTTCAGGCATCCATTCTACAGTTAATACCAGTTGTTTTTGTTTTGTGCAAAGACTTAAAATCTTTCTTGTAATGATATTTTTAAGATTTAAACTTTTATTTATTTATTTAGGGTATGACTCGTTTATTATCGCTGTATCAACCTATTTTAGAGTGATTTCTTATTTTAACAACATATTCTTCATAATTAGCATGTCCATTCAACATATTCTTCATAATTAGCATGTCCATTGTCCAATACACTGTTCAATTCTTCATCTCATAAGCAGGTGTTGACATGTTGCCTTGTCCGAGGTTAGAACTTAGAATAGCATTTAATTATCATCAAATCTTGTGGACTCCCAGATGCCATTCAAATGCACATTAAGGTGGTGCTACTTTGTTTGATAGTTTGGGAACCTCCACGTGGGCACGTGCCAAAAACTTAAAGAAACTCAAAGTGTCCTTACACTCCATGGCTTATGATTGGTTCAGTATACTAGTGCTGTACAGGTACTACATCTAAGCTCTACCTAAACATGTTACTTTGTCCATAAAAGTGATTGAAAGAAACAAATTAGCTTTTTCAATCCATTTTCAGGGCAGCCAAATGCTCTGTACCATCCCATCTGATTTAGACTTAACTGATTGCAGCTTTATGGATAGACGAGTTTTTATTTTTATTTTTATTTTTTACGATAAATTTTAGAAAAGTTTATTTATAAGAAGATATTTTTAAATCATTTATATATAGATTAATTCTTACTCAAATTAAAAAAGTCTTTTATGAAAGATAAAGCCCTAATTTTAAGTTTTAAATAATTACATTCATGAGAATGGTTGGGAGGTAAAGCTCTAACGGAGAACGTTTAAGCTAAGAGAGTAAAATCTGTTTTATTCTTCCGTCAGGTTAAATCCTTACATGGATAAGCTCTCCTAGTCTTTGGTTTTATTATGTTTTACTGTACTGAAAAAGCTCTACAAGTTAAACGGACCATACAGAGCATCATACTTTGGTCCACTTTCTCTACCGATGACCCACTTCCCCACTCCGTTCTGACCATTTAAATAGAGCAAGTCTTGCATACAACAAGCAATAACTTGCAACAACTACCAGTAACACCCCCACCACCGCCAAAACCATGTGTTAATCTAATCAATGCCCAGAAGCTAAGACCGAAACACCGGCGTGGAAACAACAAAATGTCTGTCCACAAACGATCCTCATTCTCTTCACCTACAACGACAACATCAGCCACCTCCAACGACCTCAAACACCGCCTCATTTCTTGCCTGAACAAGCTCTCCGACCGTGATACACTCCCTCTCGCAGCGGCAGAACTCGAGTCCATAGCCAAAAACCTGACGCCGGACTCTTTCTCTCCTTTCCTTAACTGCATACACGACACTGACTCTTCTTGTAAATCACCTGTTCGCAAACAATGCGTGAACTTGCTGACCCTTCTCTCGCATGCACATGGCAACTCGTTATCTTCTCATTTGTCCAAGATGGTCTCCACCGTCACCCGCCGTCTCCGGGACTCGGACTCCGTCGTTAGATCAGCCTGCGTCGAGGCAACTACCGCGATGTCTTCACAAATCACAAACCCTCCATTTTCAACACTATGGAAACCACTTTTCGAAATGCTGACACTTGAACAGGACTATAACGTTCAGATCGGAGCTGCCATGTGTTTAGCGGCGGCTATAGACGCGTCTCCGGAGCCGGAGGCAGAACAACTCCGAAGGGTGTTGCCTAAACTGGGAAAGTTGTTGAAAGTTGAGGGCTTTAAAGCAAAAGGTGCCTTGTTGAGTGTCATTGGAAGTGTAATTGGTGTTGGTGGAGCTTCAAGTAGGGGTGTTGTGGATTGGTTAGTACCGTGTTTGATGGAGTTTTTGAGTAGTGAAGATTGGTCGGCGAGAAAATCAGCGGCAGAGGCCTTAGGGAAGGTGGCGGTGGCCGAGAAGGAGTTGTCCACGGAGCACAAAGCAGTGTGCTTGAGTTCTTTGGAAAGTAAGAGGTTTGATAAGGTACAAACTATGTTAAACTTTCTTATTGATTACTCATATGTGTCAAGAAAATGAATTGTCATTGAATCGCATTCGGTAAGAAGGGCAAAAGCTCAACTTTTTCTTTCTCTCTTTTGCTTCAGTTTTTGTTAGCCACAAAAGTACCAAGAACTTTGGTTGATATGGGATTTGGTGTAACAGGTGAAAGTGGTTCGGGAGACTATGAATCGTACGTTGGAGTTGTGGAAGGAGGTTCCTGGAAGTTGTGAAGAGACTTCATTCTCATCTTTATCTAGATCTTCTTCAATGGGTAAGAATAACTTTTCATTGTTCTGTTGTTTATTTCAGTCCAAGTAGGTATCTTAATTGATTGTTTTTAGCTTTCAATTCTGGTGTTAAAGGGTTTAGTCAAAGAGTTTTTCTGTTCAAGAACAATCCTTTCTAACCTTTAGTATTTGGTGGATTTAGCCTCCCAATTTGATGAAGAGAAGGATGTTGAGTTTTCCATTAGAATCTTCAATATTTCCAGTTCAAATGGCAGCAAAACATCAGCAGGGGGGACCAATTTCATATCATCTGATTATCTTTTCATTGGATTTAATTATCTACAGAACTAGAGAATCCTGTTGATGGATGCTTCCCTTTGGCCTCCAAAGGTTCTAATGATGTCAATTTCAGAAGTCCCCAACGGAAGAAATCTGTCCCAGCGAACAGGTCCCCTCCATCTGGTGCTTCTCTTGTGACCACCGCCAAGAAACAAAGTCCTTTTAAGAGTGATGACAAGAATACAAAACCAGGAATGTTTCATAAGTTGGACCACAGGAAACCTTCCTCTTGGAAAATTGAAACTTCTAGCCCTCGAGAAACTGCTCTTGGAGATAATTTTACCATAAATGATTGTGGAGAGAATGTGAATAATGGGGATTCCAAGCCAGAAATAAAAAGGGTCCTTTCCAGTGCCACACACGATGAAAAACAACAAAAATTAAGTGGTTTCAGATCTGGGTCCAGGGTAGTACCATATGATGATGACGACGATAATGACGACGGCGGCGACGACGAGGAGAAATGCACTTATAGGAAAGAAGTTGAAATCAGCTACCCGGTTGACAATTTTTATGAGAGCAGCAAAGATATAGAGGATCTTTATTTGATCCGTAAACAACTCCTTCATATTGAGAATCAGCAGTCAACTCTCTTCAATCTCCTTCAGGTAAATTAATTGAAGGTTGAATTATTTTTTTCCATGATATACATTCTCATTCTCCTTTTGAGCTAATGATAAGCTACTTATGCTAGCCTTGAAGTGCTCTTTCTGAAGAAACAATTACTTGATGATATAACTTAAAGCAAACGTTAGAATATGGAATGTTTGATATATTATCTCTGTTTCTCTAGGGACCTTTTGAACAATTATTACATTTCTGTTGGTTTGGTCCCTACAAGTTGTCTTTCCTACATCTGCCTTTTCATGTCATCCTGAATAATCAAATTGTATTCACAATAGGTTTGTATGGCTTTGCTGAATTTTTCACTAGTAGTTGAATTTGGGTACTTTCGCTTGAATGCAGAAATTCATGGGGCACTCCCAAAATGGTATAAATTCTCTAGAGAAGCGTGTTCTTGGACTGGAAATGACATTGGATGAAATTTCTTATGACTTGGCATTGTCAAGTGGAAGAATTCCTAATCCTGACTACATGGACAATGCCTGTTGCAAGCTACCTGGTGGAGAATTTTTGAGTTCTAAGCTCTGGAGGAGAACAGAAAGTCGATATTCTACTACGAGGGGTTCTTCGTTTGGCCGCATACAATTGCTGCAAGATGCAAGGAACACTCCTGCAAAGGTTACCAGCACCAACTCATGCAAATCTGATGGCCACAGGTTTGAGCAGAATGATAGAACTGGTCGTCTTGTGGGTAGCTCTGCAGCAAAGGGGAATTCATATCACTATTCAAGTAGAATATCCGATAATATAAGTCGAGATAGTGTACAAGTTCATAGTGCCAATGCACTTACTGAAGCCTCAGTAGCTACTTCCACGGGACAAATGAACATAAACAACTGGTAATTACGTCTGCTTTCCACAGTCGCTTTAATTGATACTTGTACATATGATTTTAATATATCCTATAGTTGTATGTAATGCACTGTGAACAAGCATTAGCAAAGAAAGTTTACAACCTCGGTGACTATATCTCCTTTAAAAGTGAAGACTAAACTGGGATTACTATCAAGTTCACTAAAGTTGGTTTTGGTAGGGATAATTTACAAACAGAAAACCATAAGCTTTTTATAGTCAAGTAGCCCTGCACTAAACGGGCATTACTATCGTGTTTCAATCTAGGCAATGTGGCAATGCTGGAATGAACTCCAAAAGTTTGAATTGCATGCCACAGTTTTGTTGTTTATGGTATTCCTGTGGAATAACTTAGATAATCGCAATATATTGCTTTCCACTGCACTTGGTCCATAGGGTTTGAATGATCCTGCTGTCTTTGGCTACGGGGATGCCCTCGAGCAGATGTGGGTTAATTATTTAGATAAAATCAAAATTTAAGCATTAGCTTAGTTTTTTCCATTTCAATGGTATGCTTCATTAGTCGTGGTTTGCTTTTGTTTTCTGGACTAATTTTGACGATTGTTTATCATTTGTGTCATCAGATTACAAGCTTAATCTGTTTACAATCTTGGAGGGGAAGAAATTATCAATGGAACGTGAACGAGACTTGAAGGTAAAGTTGCAAGTACATGAATCTGATATTTGGGTTCCATTCATCTGCACTTAGCCTTTGCACGTGGAACTAAACTCTTACATGACGCCTTGGATGATGGTTAATAGAGAACGAGGGTGTAGTAAGTTAGTTCCCACACCTTTTCTCTGAAGGAAGAGGATGCAACTGATTGAGAGTTAAAAGAAGCAATATTCCGTGTCTCCTTGTCAGTTATGCTGATCGTGAAAAGCTATAAGC
Organism: Erythroxylum haughtii; assembly: GCA_025504935.2. NCBI lineage: Eukaryota > Viridiplantae > Streptophyta > Magnoliopsida > Malpighiales > Erythroxylaceae > Erythroxylum > Erythroxylum haughtii. Next base: position 887,228 of record JANSVB020000056.1, read on the forward strand.
AAAGTCCTTGCCTTCAAGTTTCTGCTTCCCCATTCTATACTATAAGCAAAGTCCTTGCTTTCAAGTTTCTGCTTCCCCATTCTATGTATGGAACAGGGTAACAAGTGATAATGGAGCTTTGCTTTTCTAAACTGTTGGCCGGGTATGATATTAGTTGCATTAAAATAAAGGCAAGCAATTAGTCATCATCCTTCTGGGCTTGGAATTTGTAAGGAGGTGGTTTCTCTCTATGAATTAATTCCTAGTGCTCAAAATTCAGAAATTAAAGGAGCAATCAATCAAACCCACCTTGTCTATGCAGGATACACGTACTCTAATTGACCACCTTCGTTTTGTGCACATCTGAGGAATATTATAAGATCTAACAGTGAAAAGCCAAGGCCATTTCCAAACTGAACCCTGGTATTATACATAGATGATACAGAATACTATTTATATTGCAGTTGTAGGTTACTGCGGCAACTGCAAATGAAGGAAGACACAACTAAGAAAGTGATTACTATAAATTGTAATAGCAAAATTGACTTCATCTGCAGTCTAGTGGTCACCTGTGTAACTGTATTTCGCATTTTTAAACACCAAATATTGTGCTACTTCACACATATATCTATATGTATTGATTAGAGAGTCCTGTCCTGCTAGGAATAAGTTACGAGGATTTAAAACTCCAACCAAGATGGGGAGCTAAATACATTAATCAAAAAGGGCAGGATCTCGGTGGACAAGCTACCCAGGACGGGGGAGTTAATGGTTTAGTTTTTAGAGATCACAACATGATCAATACTCATTCATGGTATTATTGTAGGAAAGATGCATGAACACGCGTGAATCTTCTGCAGTCAGGAGAGATGAGTTTGGTCAATACACTATAATTAATTGAAGCTGTTAGATGGGAAATTTTGGTTACAATCAGCGATCAGCTTCTTGAATTAACTAGATAATATCAGTAGCAGATAACATAAGTAATTTGTTAAAGATATTTGACATTTTAGTATTAGCTGTTTACGTATAAAATAATTGATAAGATATAATTTTAAAAAAATTATAAAGACATGAATATTATATTTTAGTATTTCTTTAAAATTTTATCATGAGAATTTAAATTTTAGATATTTAATTTTACAAAAATATTAAGTTTATAATTCTAATAAAAAATATAGAACATATAATAATAATAATAATAATAAATTGAACAATTTTTAAATTTAATTTAATATTTTTATATAATTTATAAATTAATTAAACAGTTTTAATAAGTAAATCAAATTTAAACTTTAAGTTTTTTATCTTATCCCGATCTTTAAAATATTAATGTTGTAATTTTTATGAAAAATTAAAATTAAAATTTAAAAAAAGTGTCTATGTCACAGGACTGTGACAGTTAATGAGTTAAAAATAAATACGAGAAAAAGCTGAACCAAAAGAACATCTAATCGTGGACACATTTTGTGGGATAAAGAAGAAGAGAAAAAGGGTGCGGTAGATTGCACATGAAAAATCTAATCGTGAGCGCCAAGACAGGTTGTGGAGTGGTTTACACGGGAAATAAAATTTGGTTCCTTATTGCCGGCTATACCAACCACAAATAATTATGTTATCTTCAAACCTAATTAAATGGTATGTGATTTTTTCAATTACTTTTATAACAGCAGTTTGGTATACATTGGAATTGTAGCAGTGGACAGGACTCAGGAGGAGTTTTTTCAACATTGCCATGGTAATAAAATCTATTTAAAATTTTTATTGTTTTATTAGACGATGATTCCTTTGCTTTAGTACACATTAAGATAATAAAATTGTAATAGGACAGGTCCAGTAATCTAGGATGTCCTATCCCATGATTAACTCCATTTTGCCCTTATTAGGCACAAAATGTAGACAGGGTAAACTATTTTGTATAGCAAAAATATAATTAAGATAAGAATTTTTGATTATTATGGAAAAAAATTATATTGAAAGTAATTACAGAAAAGACAATAAAGTAAACTGGATCCAATTTATTTCAACCAATTTAGGGGTTGTTTGTTTATGATTTTTTATTGTCGTTTTTATTAAAAAGAACATGTAAGAAAAACGTGTTTGGTTTATTCTGTTGCGATTTTTTGCTTCTGAAAATAAAAAAACCACAACGGTTTTACAGAAACTAAAAAACATCGTGTCTCTGAATTTTGATAACATGTTTTCTTCGACCAAAAATCAACATGTCCATGTTTTCTATCTCGAATAATAATAATAATAAAAGTACAAAATTTATTATAATAATAATAATAATAATAATAATAATAATAAGATAATTAAATAATTAATTTGGTATAATAAAATTAATAATAAAAATAAAAATATTAAAAATATTAAAAATAGTAAGTAAAAAATTTATAACAATAATTAATAATATTATTATTAACAATAAATAATAATAATAATAACAATGAGTTTAATAATATAATTAAGATAAAACAATTGATAAATTTAATAATAAGTAGAAAATTTATAACAATATTCAATAATAATAAGAATAACAAGATTTTGTTGGGGGAAGGGTATTTCTGGAAGTTGCTTATTTGTTTTGTTTCTGTCACAAGAACAAAAAATCTTGTCCTCTAGTTTTGGAAGGAACAAAAAATTTATGTTTCTGTAACCTAGAGTCAGAACAAAAATAAGTTAAGTCAGCAATCAAATACTGCGAGACACAGGATTTTTATATTTTGTTACTTGTCTCCACCAATGAAGACAGTAACCATACATAAGATTAATGTTATTTAATGTAGCAGAGACTTTATCCTTCTTCACTTCTCATTTTTCGTGTCTTTAGCGTAAGCCTATCTTCTTACAAAGCCTAGTTTTCATTTTGTCTCCACATCATTTCATATTATTTAATGTAGCATTTTATCCAAGTCTTTTCTCCATATCATGGCAGAGGCTTTATCAAAGGCAAAGCCTAATCTTTGCCTGATTTATTGTCTTCGTAATAATTTTAAGTTATAAGAACAGCTTAAACTATGGCTTCAAAGCCTTTTCTACATTAAATGATGTGAAGATTAGCAAACTTAAACATTAAATTTGATATATATTAAAAAAAATAGAAACATGATAATAAAACTAAACATATTTTTGTTTTCAGTTTTTTAATAGAAATCTCAACAAAACAGGTTTTTGTTTTCAGTTTTTATATTACAAATTTCAACTAAACAGGTTTTCGGTTTTTTTAGAAAAAAACAGAAACCAAAAACAGAAAACAGAAACCAAAAACCAAAAACAACAACAACAACAAAAAACAAAAGTGGAACCAAATGACCCCTTGACCTACAGCCAACCAATGGATCTTTCCCTGCAGTGCCTTCCTAACATTTTATAAATTGGCAATATATAAGTTATATAAATCGACAATATACAAGCTATAATTTAATTTAAGTTATAATTTAAATAAATTTAATAATAACATGAATATATTACCAAATAGAAATGAAAAAATATTAATACATATTTATTAAAAATATAAAGAGTTAAAATAAACAGCCTGAGAGTAGTAATATCACGTCCATATAAACATTTTCAAATATTGTATGTGTGAGTAAATATTGTTAGATGAGACAAATTAATTATAATATACTAAAGTATTTAGTAGACTGAAAAATACATAGAAAATTTACTTTTAAATTATCACTCACAAGTTAGAACTATGAAAAATAAATTCTTAAATTAGAATATCTTATATTCATAGATTGATAAAAATTAAAAAATTAAAAAGATAAGAAATGCATCCAAATGCTTGAAAGAAATGATAGCATTTTCCACTTCTTGACCTTTAATGGTAGTGAATATTTATAGAAATGAGTTAGCATAGAAAAGTCTTGGGATGAGGGTGGGAATGAGTCTGCATGGGGATGCCTTTATAAGAGTAGGTCCTTATAAGATTGGGCATTGGACAAGTGTCCTTCTTCCCTTGTCCAAGGTCGGGACAGTTCGACTGTTTATGTTGTAAAAATTGATCGGGTTAGAGCAGGTTCGCAACTAAATAAGACTGAAGGAATAGTAATGAACACACAAATTTTTACATGAAAATCCCAAAATTAGGGTAAAAACCACAGGTAAAAATAAAAGAATTTCACTATGAAATTTAAGAATATAACCTCTCTCTATTTTACAAAGAAAAACATTAACTCTCTCACTATATAGAAAAAAACACTCTCTAAAATTTTGTGAGGATTTAATAGAAGTATGGGATGACTGGCCATTGGCCAACTATCCTTGACTTTTGTGGATTTCTTTCAACTTTGGTAGGCACCGAAAATGGTGCTTACCATTTTTTACAATTCTCCCACTTGAAGATTTGATTGAGAGTCAATCAGATCTTCACACTATTCTTTCTACCTTGCCGCTTCATGTTGTTTACATCTCTGTCAGGCCACACGAGGATCGACACCACATAAACTTGTCAACATTGATTGCTTTTGTCATAAAATCTATCAAGTTATTCAATGTATGAATTTTTTGCATATGCACTATTCCTTCTTCCATTTTCTCACGAACGAAGTGATACTGAACTGAAATATGCTTTGTCTTTGAATGAAATGTTAGATTCTTTGCAAGATGCAAAGCATTCTGATTGTCACAATACATAGTAATATTCTCTTGTTTATTCCCAAGTTCTTCCAATAACATCTT
>JANSVB020000056.1:944329-967966 GCA_025504935.2 Erythroxylum haughtii
CATGTTCAACTAAACATAGCCTAAGTAATTAGTAGACAATAAAACTCTTGATTTCAAAGCTAGAAAATGCTAAGCTTGAATTTATATTATATCATAGTCTAATAATTACTTATTTTGAATTTTTTGCTCAATTTTAAACAATAAATTTATTAAATATATTTAGAACATATAATTAATAAATCTTTATATATATTAAAAAATATTTCTTAAACAATAGCAAAATGATAATTATGTCTTAACATCATTAAGTCTTCCATAACACAATCCTAATTGCTCTTCAATTACTTCCAACGGGGCAGATTAGTACCAAGCTTTGTGTTTATATTTATATAATGTATTATTAACACAAAATCGAATTAATTTGGTAGTAAGAATCGTTATACTTGTGAATAAATGCTTTGGTTGCTCTAACTAATTCTATGCACTGCAAATTAAAAAAAAATATGTTAATTTAGTCATTCTCTCCTAACCTTACATTCTGCATATATTTTAATTATTCGCATATTCACAATGGTGCTTTTTAGTGTACAGTATTTTTGTAACATCCAACCACCTCATGCTTTGTAATAACCATTATTAAGAATCATCACAGCCTCTTACGTCACTACATAGTTCTGTGACTATATAAAGAATTGCATATTGTAGGGAAATAAGTAAATGCATCTCAATTTTCTCTCTCTTAAGCCTTGTACTGCTTTCACCGATAGAGTTTTACTGTTAGAGATCACTTCAACATTCTTTTTTACAAGTCTACATTGATACGAGGCCAAAGCTCTATAAACACTATTAGAAATATCGACCTGGCAGGTTCAGAGGACAATCCAACATAGCATCCAACAAAGCAGCATTAGTTAAATTTAATGTAGCTATTTTATTTCCAGTGTTATTGTGAACTCGTCAAATTCAGTTTCCTATTTTTAAGTTAGTAATGGGGCTTTGGATACGTACGTTCTGACTTTTAGGAGTTGGTTATTTCCCTAAGGCTATTTGAAGCCATCATTGTACAAATGTTATTTTTATTGAGGAAAGTATCAAACTTGAGTTTCACTCAAATTTAGGTCATTCGGTTCCCTTCTGAGCTGGTACAAAATTGGGAAATACAAGAAACACACAATTGATCCTCAACTCAGACCCATAATTAGATCTAATTCTAATATATTGGTATCAAAGCCTAGGGTTATGGGGGAGTCAGTTTAGAAACAATTAGATCAACTTCTTAAGTTGTTGCAAAATGAAAGGGAGGCGAATAAGGCATGAGATGCCAAAATTGAGGAACTTTTGAAGGAAATGGCAGCATCAAAATTGGAAGGTTCAGGGATGGGTGAGCACAACCAAGCTCACATAGTTGGGATTAGATTTCTTGTTCCTGCCTGGGGGGCAGGGACTGGCAATAAGGCTGCTGCGGAATCACATACAACAGTTTCTGTCTAAAAAGAAAAGGAGGGTAGGGTGAGCTTGTCCATGCCGATGAAGGTCACACAAAAGCTGCCAAATTGAATTTCCCAAGTATGACGGCAGTGGGGACCCCTTAGGTTGGCTCAATAGGTGTGAGTATTTTTTCCCGACACCAGGGTACACACGAAAACGAGAAATTGGAGCTTACCTCTTTCCATATGGAGGGTGATGCACAAATGTGGTACATGCAATTGGAAGAGGATATTCCAAATCTATCGTGGGAGGAATTTAAATGACAATGCAATTTGAGATTTGGGCCTCCTATTTATAGTTGAAAATTGAGCGAATTATCCAAACTCAACCAAACAATTATAGTGGCTGAATTTTGTAAGGATTTTGAACAGTTAATGTCAAGAGCAGGGCCACTAACTTAAGATAAAAAAGTTGAAATTTTCATTAGCATTTTGAAGGACACCATCTTTGTCGACGTCTAACTTAAATGTCCTCAGGAGTTATCTTCTGCTATGAGCCTTGAACGACTATATGAATGCTGGAGTCAAGTCCCTAAAATTTTTGAATCTCGGCGATTGAAATTACCAGAAACATCCACGACACCAATTGCAAAAAGTCGCAGCATTAGACGGTTGTCACCAGCAGAAATGGAAGAATGAAAGAAAAAAGGGCTTTGTTTCAATTGCGATGAATTGTTTGTTCGAGGCCATCAATGCAAACGTCTCTTCTGGATTGAAATTTTGGAGGAGGAAAATGATGATGAATTAATCAAGGAAGTAGTCACAAAGAGCAGCCCAGAATTTCAATTAATGCTACCATAGGAGTGAATGGTCTACAAACCATGAAAATTGAAGGGAAGGTGAATGGGAAAACAATAATAGTGTTGGTAGATTCTAGGAGTACGCATACATTTATTGATTCATCGTTGTTGAAAAGGTGTTGTTTGAATGTGGAACTTACACGGGGCGTGAAGGTGAAAGTAGCAGGAGGTCGAATGATAGATTGCTAAGGAAGTTGTAAGGATGTAACCCTACTGTTTGATGCAATCATGGTGAAGATGAATACATGGGTTATTAATCACAGTGGAGTGGATTTGGTCATTGGGGTTACTTGGTTAAAAACACTTGGGCCAATTTTATAGAACTTTGATGAATTATGGATTTCTTTTAACTTAAAGGGCCCATTAGCTTGAGAGGAATTAAAGATGAAAGCCCATTTGATCCAATTGAAATGAAGACACTCTCCTTGTCTGCAACAATCGAACAACAAACACAAACCCTTCTTTTAGAGTTTGATAAGGTCTTCCACAAACCAAATAGGTTGCCACTGCCTCGTTGCTGTGACCACCAGATTCCTTTGGAACCGAAGACAAAATCGGTTATGGTTAGACCATATCACTACCCGCATGCACAAAAAGAAGAAATTGAGAATTAGTATAATAAAATGTTACAATAGGGGATTATTAGACACAACAATTCTCCTTGCTCTTCTTCGGTGGTTTTGATACCTAAGGCTGACAGCTGGTGGAGGATATATGTTGACTACTGTGAGTTGAATAAAAAGATGATCAAAGACAAGTTCCCAATTTCGGTGATCGATGGACTTTTGGAAGAACTTTATGGAACGAGGTATTTCATAAAATTAGATCTTGCTTCTGGATATCACCACGTGATGATGTGGGAACCGGATGTAGAAAAGCGGCTTTCCAAACTCATTATGACCATTTTGAGTTCTTGGTGATGGCATTTGGCCTAAAGAATGCGTCGTCCACCTTTCAACCTCTCATGAACGAGGTATTTTCACCATATCTTTGTAAATTTGTGTTGGTCTTCTTTGACGATATTTTGGCATATAGTCATACCAGGGCTGATTATGTGAATCATTTAAGGCATGTTCTCTGTTCACTACAAGAGAGCCGTTTGTATCTTAAGAAGTCTAAGTGCTCATTTGGGCACAATAAATCTCTTATTTGGGTAGTATGATATCTGGAGATGGCGTAAAAGCTGATCCTTCTAAAATTTCACTTATGTTAGAATGGCAGAAGTTGACTACAATTAAAGGCCATCGTGGGTTTTGTAGGACTGACGGGTTATTTCAGGAAGTTTGTGTTTAATTATGGAGTTCTAGCTGCCCCATTAACAAAAATGCTCTGAAAAAACTAGTTCACTTGGACAGAGGATGCTACTGAAGCGTTTAATAAACTGAAACCATGACTACTACTCTGGTCCTAACACTTCCAGATTTCTCTAAAGAATTTGTAGTAGAATGTGATGCTTGTGACTCAGGAATTGGGGTTGTGTTATTACAAGAGTTACATCATGTGGCTTTTTTCAGTCATGGGTTGGCGGAGAGGCATCGCAACCTACTAGGTTATAAGAAGGAACTTATCGGGTTAGTACAGGCAATCTGACATTGGATATCTTATTTGTGGGGAAGGCATTTCCTAGTGAAAACAAATCTCTATAGTCTAAAGTTCTTATTTGAACAACGACTTCTCACCCCACCTCAGCAGTATTGGTTGAGCAAAATTTTGGGGTATAATTTCTCAGTGGAGTACAAAGCTGTTACTACTAAAATTGTGGCTGATGCATTATCATAAAGGGAAGTCGAACAAATGGCACTTATAGATACTTCTATGCCTCTGACCACTATCTTTAATACAATTCGTAGTGAACAGCAAAATTCAATGACATCCAGCAACTTATCCATGGCATCCAAGAAGCAATTGTGGGTGGACGGTGGTCTATCACTAGCGGGTTGCTTATGTTTAAGAGTAGAGTTTTTGTGCCTTTGAATTCCCCCTCCATTGCATCTATTATTTCCAGGGTGCCTTATCAAGAACATGAAGGTTATTAGAAAACACTATTCAGAATTTCAAAAGATTTTCATTGGTGAGGAATGAAAAATGACATCAGAAACTTCATCAAAGCATGTGGCGTTTGTCAACCACGCAAGGTACAAAATCTTCACCCTACAGGTTTATTACAACCTTTACCTGTGTTATCACAAATATGGGAGGATGTAACACTAGATTTTATTGAGGGCTTGCCCTTTTCTCGCGGAAAAATATTATTCTGTTTGTAGTTGATCGCCTATCTAAATATTGCCACTTAATAGCAATTTCTCATCCTTATATAGCTATAAGTTTAGCCAAATTTTTCTTTGATAATGTAGTCAAATTATGTGGTTTGATTGAAACAATAGTTAGTGATAAAGATGGGACTTTCACAAATGATTTTTAGACTGAGTTGTTTTGCCTCAGTGGCACAAAATTGTGTTTGAATTTAGCTTATTATCTACAATCAAATGGGCAAACCGAAGTGGTAAATAGGGTGGTGAAAGTCTATCTCCGTTGTTTTACTAGCTCACAACCTACTAAGTGGGCAAATTGGTTGGCTTGGTTTGAGTATATGTATAACAACAGCTACCACACTGCACTTAAGGCAACCCCTTTTGAAGTAGTTTATGGCAGGCCCCTACCAAAGTTTTGGGGTTACTATCTAGGTTAGGCTAAATTGGAAGCTATAGATTATGCCTTAAAGGAGAGGGATGAGATGTTGCAAGTTCTTCGGAGGAATCTGTCACATGCCCAGTTGAAAATGAAAAGTGTATATGATTCAAAGCATAGAGAGTTGGAATTTAATGTGGAGACATGGTTTTGTTAAAGTTGCAATCGTATAGACAAGTTTCATTAACCAAACGAAAACACCAAAAGTTGCTGCCAAAGTTCTATGGGCCATTTCGTGTTGTGGAACAAATTGGTCTTGTGGCCTACAAATTGGAGCTGCCTCTGGATTCGATAATTCATTCAGTGTTTCATATGTCTAGTTTAAAGCCTTACAATCCAGAGGAGCTAGAGCAATCCATACCACTACCTCCACTTATCCCAGCAATCCCTACACCAATTCCAACTATTGTTATTGCTCATCGGATTCGAGACAGCAAACTAGAGATATTGGTTCATTGGGAAGAGAAATCTCCAGTTGAAGCTTCTTGGGAAGCAATGGCAGAATTTACTACAAATTTTCCAGATTTTTAGCTTGAGGACAAGCCTGTGTCGGAGGGAAGGAGTGCCGTTATGAACCAAAGCTCTACAAACATTATCAGAGATATCGACATGGTAGGTTTAGAGGACAATCCAATGTGGAATCCAACTAAGCAACATTAGTTAAATTTAATGTATCTATTTTATTTCCAGTGTTATTGTGAACTCGTCAAATTTAGTTTCCTATTTTTAAGTTAGTAGTGGGGTCTTAGATACATGTGTCCTGACTTCTAGGAGTTGGTTATTTCCCTAAAGCTATTTGAAGCCATCATTGTACATACGTTATTTTTATTAAGAAAAATATCAAATTTAAGTTTCACTCAAAATTAGATCCTACGAATCCCTTCTGAGCTAGTATAATATTGGTAAACATAAGAAGCATACAACTGATCCTCAACTCAGACCCATAACTAGATTGAACTATAACGTACATATTCTGTCAACAAAGACCCAATTGAAGCATTAGTCCAACAAGAGGACATAAACTCATTCCAGCATAAGTCAAGCCATTAATCGACGTTGTTTCTGGGCATAAGAAGAAGAGTTGTCATCTCCTTCTCATTTTTAACAATGCAGGTGAACGAAGAATCTGGCACCCAGCAACCTTCTGCGAAGACGTTTACACAACTGAAGGAACAAGTAATGTGGATCCTAATTAAGTTAAAGCATGAAAAAGATGTCCCATTTGGAGGCATAATATTGCCCTTAAAACCCCCTCAAACATGTCATAAGAATACCATCCATAGTTTAATAATCTAGCCATTGTGAATAAAATGTCACCACCGAGAACTGTCAATTCTGGAGACGTATAATAGATTGGCAGACCATATTGACAATGTGATGTGCTATAGAGACAACATATACTACAACACACGGGACTTTAGTTAATAATTATTAGCGATGATTTATATTTTTCGCTAAATCCCTTTTGCTACGGTAGTTTTCGTAGAGAAAAGGTATAGGAGACGTTTTTTTAAATCGTCGCCAATAAGTTTTAGATACGTTTTGTTTTCATCGTTAAAACTTATTAGCTACATTTATGAGAACGTAGCTTAAAAGTTTTAGCTACATTTTAAATCGTAGTCAAAAGTTATTGACGATGTATTTAAAGCGTAGCCAAAATATTTTTTGCTTCAATGCTAGAATCGCAGCCAATGTTTTTAACTACGTCTTTGAAAACATAACTAAATGTTTTTAGCTACGCATTTAAAATTTTAATATATATTATAACAAAATCATATCACGTAAATTATAATTATTGGTGATATTTTTAATCGATATTATTGTATATAATATTTATTTTTTTGCTGTATAATTTATTATGCAAAAATATAATAAAAATAATTGAAAATTCGAAGCATTGTATATATAAAATAAAATATAATTAAATTTGATCATATACAAGGTGTTAATTACAATTTCAAAAACACTTATATACAAAATAAAAACAAAAATATTAGTTTAATGATGAAGACTCTTTTTCATCTTTCCTGCCTATATAATTCGAGCTAAGTAATTTTTTACTTAACTTTTCAAGCTTGACCAAAATTTTTTCATTATGTTTTAATTTAGCCTTAAGCGACTGATTGTCCTCTTCAAGACGTTGAAGATATGGTGGTCTTTATGTGGATGAAGCAATAGGCTTAGGCCCAAACCTAAGATCTTTGATGTAGTTGGATCGTGTACCAATTACTTTGTAACTGATGTTATCTACATTTGACTCATTTCCATCAGACATTGATCGTTGCAACAACTCCTACATCTTATTCTAAAATTTAAAAAATAAAATCAATATTCAATTCAAATATTATTAGTTAGTCTACATAAATAAATAAACTTAAAATTTAAACAAAATTTTATACTTACTTAATTATTGTGCACTTCTTCAAATATCCAGCCTTCACCTTCCTTATAGTGTGTCAGTTTGTAAAGTGTGATCCTATTACACTGTTCTCCATGGAGTTCCTTCTAACTTTGTTTTATGAAAAAATACAAAACATAATAAATAATATTGTATTTACCGATATAATTATAACTTGTAAACAAAGAACTTACATATTTATTTTGCAGGACAACAAATGATTTGGAGCCTTGGTTGTGAGGGGTTTTCATTTTTCTCTGTTAATCTTGTCTTCCTTACACTTTTCCTAAATAAAGAAAAGAAACAATCATTAAATTATGTGACAAGATTAACGGAAGCAAATGTGTAGAGAAAGAAAACAAGCCTTAACATTGGCAGAGGCCCAATAATCACACATATTGCTTCAATTTTCTAGAAACTTCTGTTTGAGAATATGTCTCCTTGCCTCCTCATCCGACGGAAAAGATTTGTAATATTGATATAGCCGATAAAGACGATCCTTGGTCCTTTGTTTCAATAGTGAAGTCACACAGTTTAAAACATAAGGGTTGTCGATATCGACGATATTGAACTTCATCTGTGAATAACAAGTAAAAATTAAATTAAATTTTAAATAAGTAAAACAATATTGCCTATAATTAAATAAATTGAAAATTTACTGGAACTTTATCCAAAGCATTATCAAGCAAGTTGTCTTCCTTCAACTACTAGGCATGCTTAAGGCAAGACAATTCAATTTTGGCAATTACCCCCAACTCCTTAGACAATTTTGTTGATTGAATCTTGTCTATAGGACAACCTTGCAAAGTATCAATATGTACAGACAACTTGTTGTTCATTGCAATTCACAACCTTTAGTTATACTTCTACCTCTTTTTCTGACATTGATGTTAGAACTTGACAATAAATGAATAATGATAAGAAAATACACATTAAACATGTAAAAATAAATTTGAGGATAAATAAGTCTATTTGTAGGTGTTAAAGAATAATAAACCTATAGATCCCTCAGTACTAGTTGAGGCAAGTGGATGTTGTTGCTGACTAGTTCATTGGTAGATGAAGTCGTTTGCTGTTGTTGGCTAGGATTTGATTGATCCAGTTGTTGTAGGGTAGGAACGATTTCGATACTTGTCACCTTCTTCCCTTTGTTTCTACCATGTGGCATTATATTGAATATGTATAACTTAAACATAAAAAATGCACATAAACATAAATTAAACATCAACAAGAACCAAAAGTTAGAGATATGTCATTACAAAATATAAGTAGCATTGGACTTAGAAGTAAACAGTTAGGTTTTGTTATTTCAAAGATGCTCCATTCTTTTAGGACTTGTATAACTAGTTTATTTAATTTTTAAATTCCATATTTGTGTTTAGATAGGGATTGATTGTCTTTCAATGTTATAGTTAGATATATCTAGGTTGTTATTTCGTTTTAGGATTTTAGCTTTTAAGGTTTTGATGGATATAAGGTTTTGACATATATAAGGCTATGCTATTTTGTCACTTTTGAACCTAAATTGTTGAACTCCTTATAACATTCCTCAGATTATTAGAAAAATATTAAACCATATCTTATTTAGAGTGATAATCAATGGTGAGTCAACCTAAATCTTCAATGGTGCAAATGGATTTAGGTAAAAACTTAAGATCTTCAACCTCCCCTTTGTAGATGAACTTTTAATGCTTTGTACGGTCAACATGGATTCAATGAATGTTATCCTTAAGACTCCATAAAATTTTCAGAAGTTGTGAAGCTTGTTTATTCTAAGAGCAACTTATTTGCATTTGTTAGATACCAACATTTGAAAGAGAAATCTCCTTAATTTTAAGGTACAAATTGGATTAGCCTCCTTTTAAGTATCTTGGCATTCATGTTGTTACTCAAAGATCACCTTCAAATATTACTAAGCTTTTTTATGTATTAATATAACTCAAACATCAACAATACATTTCACTAAACTATAATGAATGCTCCGGATAAAATGTATGCTTAACAAAAAAGATGCAAATAAATATTATTCTTTACAATCTATTTCTTCTAAATTATTTCATATCAAATATTTATTCTTAATCAAGAAAGACAACAACAAATTCAATTATTCTTAGTAATTCTATTTCCCACAAAAAATTCCTCAATATTGCCAATAACCTATAGAGAAATCATACTAAAATTAATTAAATATGTATGAAGAAATTACATAAATTCAATCCATTGACCTAGTTTTAGGATAAATGAACTTACTTAACCCTTTAATTTGATTTCATCCCTAAGAGAACTTTCGTCTAATACTTTATAGGCCTAAATAATTCATCCCTAACTAACTACAAAAATCATGTCTTTTCCCTTTCTTCACCAACATTAACATATTCAAACAAACACTCAACCATTAACAATCCAAATATATGTAAACAACATTCAAACAATTGACCAACATCAAAGCATTTAACAACAACAATGAAAAAATTCAAAAAACTCAAGACCAAAGCATCAATGACTAACCTCGACCGATGATTCATCGGAGATGATGGAAGCAGACAATGGAAGATGGCGGAAGAACAAATGAAGAAGACAATGATGATGGAAGAAACAAAGAATAAACGAAGAGAAGAAAGGCAAAACGTTTGGGGAGGGGGGCTTGGGTGATTTGGATTCAAATGAAGCAAAAACGACGTCATTTGTCTTTGAACAAATGATGTCGTTTTCGTGTTTTTTAAAATGCTGCAACATTTGGCTATAATTCTACAAAATGTCGCCAAATGTTAAATAATAGATGACAATTTTCAGGACATATTTGGTGACACAATTATAAAATCATCGTCAATACTATGCATATATATAGATTTTTGTATTTTGCAAATTTTTGTAATATATCATTTTTATAAAATAGTATAAAATTTATATATAATAAATAGTATTTTGTGAGACCACATAAAATTGTCAAATCATATATATTAAAAGATATTAATAAAAGTATAACTAAATGTAATATAAATTAATTTCGTGTTTTTAGTTTTGTAAATTTTTAAATGACATTTTTGTTATCTAAATTTATTATTAAACTTACAATCATTGTGAATAATATCAAATTTAATTTTTTAGAATATGATATTAATATTTAATATTGATTTCCATTTTTTTTACTATATTGCAATTATTTTTAATTAAATTGCATTAATTATTGTTATATAAGGTAATTAATATAATGTTATATGAATGTATAGATAATAATTGTAACTAGTATAATGATTTATGAATGTATATATAATATATAAATTTTCTCATATATACTTATGTTATATATTAGTCTATTTAATCATAATTCTCTATTTATAATATATGAATTCGATATTGTTATATTTAATTTATATATTATATATAATTTCATTGCCAAAGATCAAGCCAAATGGTAATCAGCCACCATCTAGTGGCAGTTGGTTAAATTGTTGCCAAATGTTATGTTCCTTTCGAATTAATCTAAAATCATGTCATTTAGTTTAATAAAAAACTTCATGGTTTCCTAGTAAGTTATTAACACCAAAATGAAGCTCTTTTCATTTTTGTGTTAGTCGTCGTATTTCCTCCTGGTTCATTGTTGTCGTCGAAGAAGCGTAGTCTCTTGTGTTGGTACTGTTCTTTTTTGTTTTCAAGAACTTTTCTTGTTGAGTTATGTTTTTCTACTACATTTTGGAGTTTGTGTTGGGTTTGTATTCTACTTATGGTTAATGGTTTTGTTTTATGTTTGTGTTTAGATAATAGTGAATTTTATTTCTATATTGGATGTGTATGGGTTGATGATTTTTTTTCCACCTTCTATGCTTGTTTGAGGAAAGCCAACTAACTATTTAATGAAAGGTCTGTTAGATAATCAACACTACTTCTGCACAGGATGTTTATGTACATACTTATTTGAATGTTTCAATCTTTTATGGCTCAAAATCTTAAAATCTATTTCAAATCACTTCAATTTGCATGATGCCTTATCATTTGATCATCAAATTAACTTTATAAAAGTGCATAATGCTAGCTAATCTAACCATTCGACATATTTTTACTCTTATTCTTAAAAGAGCAAATCTTTTAGCATACACATATTTCAATTTATTCAAAATATATTTAATGAAACAATATAATGGACTAGTGGAATATCGACATGATGACTAGTTTTCAATGACAGAAATGAGCTTCGCTGGGAGGAATATGACAAAATTCTCCCTAATGAAGAACAAATCAATGCATAACAAATGATCTCCTCATCAAACACTAATCAACCATTGCCTTCCATGGCCGATTTTCTTCTTCAAGAGGATTCCTTTACCTTTTCTACCGAGTCCCATGTCACTTGGAATCCAAAAAAATGATTATTTCTTTTCCTTTTTAATGTAATAGGAGTGAAACTTTATTTATTATTTTGTCTGTAAGAATTGTTAAACTTCTAATTATAATCTTGTATTAATTACTGTATATCATTATATAATATTGCTCATCAAATTTCAATATTTATATGCATTATTATTTTATTATTAATAAATATTAATGATTAAGAATAGTTGTCAAGTTAAATTTATTATATTTTAATCTTATTAATATTAAAATTTTGGGCATGCTTATCTTTTTATATCCAAAAAGATAATTTAAAAAGGTATATTTATCTTTTTTTAATGACTTCTAAGTGTCTTTCAATAATATATTTAAAACTTTGAAAATATTTTACAATTTTTAGATGCTCAATATTTTCATGAAATATTTGTATAAACAAAGATATACTATGCACAATAGGCATCATCAAAGAATCATTTGTGTATAAATCCATAGATTTAAACAAATTTATAGAGTTTGAATGCATTAGCTATTTAAACAAATTTATAATGAAGGAAAATGGAAAAAATAAAAAATCATGTATAAATATCAATTATAATTACCTTTAGGATTATTAAGCACACTTAGCATTAAAAAATTATTTTTTAACATTATTAATTTTAATAATACTATCACACACAAAAATTCTTCAATTTTTTTTTTGTTAAATAAAAAAATTCTTCAAAATTTTCCTATGAAATCTATAAGATTTAAAATCTTTAAAAAGAAGAGGGAAAATGATGATAAGCAAGAGTAGAATTGCCAAAACAGAAACTTAAAATTGTCTAAATGTTTTATTGAGCAAGATCTTAAATTATGTTCGATAGGGGAATCTCTTTGGCCTCTTAAACCCCTCTCACAAGGGCTTAGATGGAAGAATATAGATAGATGTTGCCAATTTCACGTGGGCTGTAGGTATGACATGGAGGACTATAGAGACTTGAAGAACAAATTTGATTAGTTTGTTTCAAAGGGGGTAGCTAAATCAATTTTTGTCTCATAGGCTTGTAGAATAAAGTGAAAATGAGCTTAGAAGGGTGAGGTCATGTTCATCGAGTAGATGATACAAGTAATTGTTGTTCGAGTCCCTTAAGGTTAGTGTTATAATTATGATAGTTTAGAGAGACTTGAAGATGGTTAAGAAATATAATCAAACTAGTAAATAAGCCCATGATGAATAAGCAAAGATTTAAGATTTCTTTTGATGTAAGCCCTACAATATTGTAGAATCTAAATGATGATACCATGGCCATTTCAACTATCATCTTAAGGTTTAAAGTTAAAAGAGTTTTGGCGGATATAGTAGCTCGATGAATATTCCACTTTTTAATGCATTTTAGCTTTAGAACTATCAATCAAATAACTTAAACCTTTACACACTGCTTTAATTGATTCTAAGTAAGGGCAAACGATGGTTGAAGGAAATATGACAATATTCTTCAAGGTAGGAATGTGCCCAATATAGACCATATTAATGGTCATTTTTCATGTGATGAGGAGGTGCCTAAAATTTAATGTGATTATAGGAAGAATCATATTGTACCTCCTCAAAGATGTTGTATGCCCTTATTTATTGGCCATGAAGTTTTTAACAAAGTTTAAGACTAGAGAAGTTAAAGGAAGTATTAACATTGCAAAGCAGCGCTACATGAGTTCTTTGAAGGCAAATAAAAGGTCATTGATAAGTTCTAATTACATTATGTTTTTATCATAAATTTTGAAAGTATTATGCTTATGTTTTTATGTTTTTTATAGGATTTAATACTTAAAATAACTTATATTTTATTTCAATATTTTAGTTAAGTTGGAGCAACTTTGATGTAATTTTAGGCAAAACATTTAAAATACTAGACCAACATGGTACTGTGTTCCTCCCCATATTCTAACATGTCATATTCTATTTATAAGAGAGGGTTTTTACTTGACTAATATGACAGTAACATGTACCTATGTTCTTGCCATATTTAATAAGTGGTCATTTTATTTCTCTAGCATTTGCCAACATCTTATCATATTCTGACTATATTCCTAATACGAGGAAACCACAATATTATGTTCCAGACACGTGTTAGTAGTGATTATTATAAAAAAGAAGTTGAGGGATGTAAAGTAATATGGGAACCTACACAATCTTGCATTTGGCCTATTTTTGATAAAATTTTTAAAGTTTTACGAAAAGAACCAAGGAAGAGAGGAGATAAGAGAGAGAGATGAATGAGACGATAGTAAATCAATCACAAGGTAGAGAAAAAGCATATGGGATTAAAAAGAAAACAATCTTGCAGAAAAGTAAGAAGATCCATAAAGATTCATCAAGAATATTCAAGATTCAAGTTCTGAGAAATGAATCTTCTTTCTTGTGTTCTTTCTTATTTCTTATAGAGTTTCTTTGTATTATTATGAACTAATTGGGATATAAAGTTAGGTGAGATGAATACTAAAATTATGTTTTAAATTCATTTATTTGATTTAATGAAAGATTCTTGTTTTTTTGATAATTATTTATGTTTCCTTATTTTGTTAGATTAAAGTAATGAAAGTAAAAGATTCAATGTTGGATTCATCTATAGGATTGAAATAGCAAAACAGATAAGATATATATTAATTAGATCATATTACGAATAATCTGATTGGTTTACTAGAATATGACCATATGATCTTTCTGAGTTAGAGTAAAGTCTATCATTTTAATTCATAAAATGAATTAATGCATTCTTAGGAGGTTTTTGTTTGAGAAAAATTTTGATTGAAATACTTAGGGAAAGGGGATGTCTGTCTTGACTGTAAGAGTACAGTTGTAACTTTAGAGTTCTTAGTTTTATTAATTTTTATTTTTCTAATTTATTCAATCATTACGTTAGATTAGATAATAAAAATTATAGTCCTCGTGATATGAAACTTGATTCACTACATTATACTTTAAAAAATGACAAGTGCACTTACCTTAGTAATTTCTTTTAGTATTGCTTCATGTTTTACTTTATTTTTATCACATTAAGTCTTTGATACCATTGCTAGAGATTGTAATATTAGGAAGGCTTCATTTCTATTAGTCTAATAATCTATTTGTTTCTTTTTGTATTTATTTGAATTATTTTAGAGTTCTCTTTCTTGATTTTATGTTATGGCTAAATTTCAGGGTTTAGGTATTTAATGTTATAGTCACCAATCATAATGATAGGATGAGGAGAACAATTTTCGATAAAAGATTTTGCTATACTTGCTTATGGAGATATTTGATGATTGGAGTTATATATATATATATAGCATCTCAATTAGTATTAGTGATACACTAACATTTGTGATGGTGATCACCCCAATCATGAATATCAAGTGTTGGCAATTGAATGAGCTAACTAAATTTTGTAACTAGCCTCCAAATATCCCTTATTATGACACATAGAGATATCATTCTACCTTTGTATACAATAATTAAGCTCTACTTGAGTTTCAATAATAACAACAACCAGAGAAGCCAAATGTTGAGGAGTTTGTGACATCAAATGTTGAGGAGCTTGTGACATCATTTTTCACTAATATAAGATTCACTTCCAAAAAACTGAAGTCTATATCTATAACATCAAGCTTGTCTCTAAAGGGCAGCAAAATGCTTTGTCTATCCATACTAAGTCAAATATAAGGGAGCAAATGGATGTGATAAATAGTGAAAGGAGCAAGAGGTTGAACAGGAAGAGAAAGAAGAGGAAGAGAAAGATGTTTTTTAAGAAAAAAAAAAGAAAGAAAAGAAAGAGGATAAGCCAAAGCAGAAGGATATCAAAGAGTTTTTGATAATCATTTTAATTGAGAAGTGCTCAATCATATTGCAAAATAAACTACCCTAAACAATAAAAGTTCTATGGATTTTTTCCCTTGTATTATTTATAATTTGGTAATTAAAAGGGCATTAGCGAACTTACTAAGTAATGTTAACTACTTGATGCTTTATAACCTTATTCTACTGTGACATGTGATTTATTTAAGAGCTAATAAGTCCTATATGAGAAAAAGAGTGGAAGAAATCTTTTAATTATAGACCCAAGATGAATAAAAATGTTTCAATAAGAAGTTCAGCTAAATAAATTATAAAGAGGTGTTTATTGAGAGGTAACCTAATGACTAACTATTTTGTTTTAATTTTGTAGCATTTAGGATCTTTAATAGTACTTTTATGATGTTTGAGCAGGTTTAGATTGTCGGAGTGAAGTATACTTTAATGATCTTTAAGTATTTTATCATGGTTATTTGTTTTGGGATTAATGTCATATGATTTTACAAGATAACAAGCAGTGTAATACCCAACACGAGACTGTGCTTGCTCTATATTGAAGACCTCTCTGACGTATGTAAGAAGTGAGAACAACAGAAAGAAATACGAAGCCAACAAAGCACTACGTTCCCACTGTGTTCAAGAACAACCTCACGTGCCCATAACCCAGGTTCTTTTGGCAAGAGATGCAGAGAGTACCATTATGAAACAGGACGTCGACATGGAAAGGTGTAATTCCTGTGTTATCCGTCTAATCTTAGGTATGATAAACGCACTGCAAGACATGTTCCCACGTCTAGGTGAGTAAAATCTAATCTTAACACGGAAAAGACAAGATGATATGTTGTCTATGTTCCTAAAGGTTATAGACCTTTAGAGACTCGGGCATAACATGGTCCCAAGTAGCCACCACACTGTTTAACATGTATACATATACTTCCCGTGTCTAGACTAGTCCGTAGATGAATTTCAAAATTTAACCAACACGATCATATTCTGATTGTGTTGGTTCCATACTGTTTCTGTTACTTTTGGTGTCTGTTCATTGAACCAACTTGGCACCATGTCTATCCTATGTTTTATTAACACCGCCTCATGTTTGCTAGCTCAACCAACACGTCCTCGTATAGCAACTCTGTAAGCCTTATGCTCCCCAAACACTGATCCATTTTTCACTTGTGTCTTAACCACGAAACTTAACACGCTACTATATAGGTCCCGAGTTTAGTGGCGATTTAAACCTGCAGAATAATGTTTATAAAACATGTCCTTTGACTCTTTCACTGATTTTCTCTCAGCAAACTCACCTCCCTCTAGTTTTCCAGCTTCAGTTAGATATACCCACCCCCTTCCTATCCTATTTCCACTTACCAAACACCGAGATTTTAGAGTTTTATGCTTTATCCTTGAAGCAATGGCAATCTCTTTAGATGTGTTAGTGAAATTCGAGCATTTCCTCCTGCATTTGGACCCCCGATTTACGTGTGAATTGAAGCTATATTCTTCCCCTAGTGTTTGCTCTCTATATTCTACTCATTGTCGATTAATTTGAGGTAAATTTATGTTTTTCATATTTGAAAATTTCAGAGTTCTACTAAATAGAGCTGTCTGGGGGTTATTTTGCATAAATTGATGCTTGGATTCAAGTGTTAAGCATTATTGGATTAATTTGTGGATGAAATAGTTAATATTGATTATCATTCCCTATTATTTGTGTGGATTATTTTATTCAACTTTATTGTGGCTGTGTTTGGTTGCCAAAAGTTGGGATTTGAGTATGAATTTGTTACTTGAAAAATTGACGTTACTATTTTGTCAGTTAATGGTAGAGGCTAGTGTTTTATAGATGTTAGGGAGCTTTTGGGTGTTTACATCGGTCACTAGTGATTAAATAGGTTTAAATTTCATATGGGGACATTTTAACGTTAATTTTTGTTGAATTTTCGACTGAAATAAGTTGGATATTAGATGTTACAATGAACTCGCATTCCACTTACCTTTTATGTAAAAGTGAAAACATATTTATTATGATTGTGGGCTAATTTTTTCCTTTTCATATTAATTATCAATTATGACATGACAATCAATAGCAGTGACATAATATAGGTAGGAGAAAGAACAACTCTACCATAAGAAGTAGAGCGTTGTAACCTTTATATTAAGGGAGGTCACTCCTAGGGATCTCGAGCCCTAACACTTGCCTACAATAAATATTCTAGCTGTTGATATCCTAGATAATACACCACCTATAGAGCAGTTATATCATTTGCTCCTCCATCTCATAATCGAGCTTCAACTGAAGCGATACTAGACTCATCAGATGAAAAAATTAGAGGTACAGTGGCATATAGACTGGGGAGTCTTAAGAGAGTTGGACTTAGAAACTGGGATACAGAGGATTGCAAAGTTTGACAATATGCTAAAGTTCTTTGATATCTAAGAGCTACAATATTGAGAGTTGATTTTGGAGTTCATATGTACCATTCAAGTAAATGAGAAGAAAATTGCTTAGGATGATGGCTTCGTCACTCAATTTTGGCTAAGGGTTGTAAATAATCACTTTAGTGATAAGATATGATCTGGTTATATTAATTAGATCTATTTCTTTTATTTTGCTATATTTTATAGCTTAAATGGGAAAAATTAATACTTATTTTATTTTAGAAGATTACAAGTGGAGATTAGATTAAATTGAAACATTGTTAGTTAAAATAATAAATTTTGGATAAAAATTGATAGTTTACTGCAGTAGATAAGACGAGATCACTCTTAACGGCAGATTTACCCCAAGAGTTTGAATTCTACTATGAAACTTATTTTTAGCCCTATTATGTAGAGATTTAGATTTGTTTAGAAAGGAATCTTTGCAAGATGAGGGAAACTAGGTTTTGAGGAGGAAATACACGAGAAAAACACGTCCAACACTTCTACACATCATTATATATATTTTTCATTATAATGTTCTCTTCATCTTTCTTTTTTTCTTCTATTTTTGATGTTGGAACTAAAGCTATGTGTGGCTAAATCCAAATATTCTGATTCATTCTATACTTCAGTAGTAGCTTTGTGTAAGTTTTGTTCTAACCCTAAATTTTATTTTAATCCAATTATTTTTTGTTTTATGTTCTTATATTTCATAAATAATTAATATTGATTAATCTAATAAATTAATTTGATGTTGATTATTCTATAGCTATCCATGAATTCAATGATCTGTAATTTTCATAAATGATTAGTACAAATAAGAAATAGGTTATTTATAAATTTGCATCCTTATGTATAAGATTCTCATGTCATCGACTATGCTTTAAGAATAATGGATGTTGGACAATGTAATTATTCTACAACTAAGAAGGAGTTTTTAGCAATTGTTTTTGCTTTAGATAAATATAGATCTTATTTTCTTGGCTCTAAAGTTATTGCGCATTTTGACCGTAAAAAGCTAAAATGACTTTTGCTAAAGGAGTCTAAACTGAGGTTGATACGATAGATTTTTCTACTTTAAGAGTTTAATTTGACAATAAGGGATCGAAAAGGAGTAAAAATTTTAGTAGCAGACCATCTAGGTAGATTGGTAAGGAATGAAGACATTTTACCTATTTTTGAAAATTTTCTTCAAGAGTAATTGTTTAAAATGAGAGGTATTATTCTATGGTATCCATACCTTATTAATTATTTAGTTACCAAAACTTTACCTAATTACATTAGTAAGTCTAGGAAGGAAAAGATAAGGAATAAGCCAAAATATTAGGTTTAGAATGAACCATAACTGTGGAAGTTTTGCTTTTCTCAAATTATTAGGCATTATGTGTCAGAGGATGAACATTGTTCTTTGCTCTGTTTCACAATTATGTATAAGATGGTCACGTGGTCCTAAACGAATTGCTAGAAAGGTTTTGGATTGGGGTTTGTATTGGAACACATTGTTTATAGATGCTTATGTGTTTTTTAAAAGTTATGATAGATGCCAAAAGTTAGTTACGTTATCTTAAGAAATGAAATGCCTCAAACCCTAATTCTTATAGTTGAGATATTTGATGTATGAGGTATTGATTTTATGGGTCATTTTTCTTTTATCTTATGGTTTTTCTTATATGCTTTTGATAGTTTATTATGTTTTAAAGTGAGTGGTAGCAAAAGCCTCCAAGACTGATGATTTTATAATTATTGTAGGTTTTATAAAGTCTAATATTTTCAATATATTTGAAGTTCCATTAGCCATTATTAATGATCAGGGAAGCCACTTTTGTAAAATAACAATGGCAGTTTTGTTTAAAAAGTATGGAGTGTGTTATTGTATAGCTATCGCATACCATCCACAAATGAATGGACAAGCAAAAATATTAAATAGAAAAGTGAAATTTATTTTAAGAAAGATGGTAAATATGGAACGAAAGATTGGATTTTATGTTTAGATGACGCTCTTTAGGTGTACTATATTTCCTATAAAAACACCTATAGGAAAGTCTCCTTTCGATTAGTTTTTGGTAAAGCTTGTTATTTACTGGTAATTGGAAATAAAGCTTATTGGGTAGTGCAACAAGGATTTGGTAAAAGCTGGGGAGGCACGGAAATTGTAATTGCAAGAACTTGAGGAACTGAGGTTGGATGCTTACAAAAATTTAGGAATTTACAAAGAGAAAACCAAACTATTCCATGATAATATGGTCTTAAGGAAGCATTTTAAGGTGGGACAAAAAGTGTTATTGTTTAATTCTCAACTAAAGCTTATGCTGGGTAAGTTATGTTCTATATGACTTTGTTCTTTTATTATCACTAATGTATTTTCTTATGATGCAATGGAAATAAAAATTTTAGATATTGTGAAGATTTTTAAAGTGAATAAACATAGATCAAAACCATTTTATGAGGAGATGATAGTTTCAAGTGTGGTGAATATTAATTTGACACTTTCCAAATACGTAGAAATATGAGAATAAAAAACTCCATTTAGCATACAAATGTTAAATAATTATGCTTTTTAAGAGGCAACCCGAGTGATCACACATCCAAACAATAGGCACATATGCCTACTTACCTAACCACGACACATCAATCTTCCTAGAACACACTAATGCAATCCATCTCTCCAAAATGTTATAATGATGTCCCATTTCTTTTCTAGTTTTATTTAAGTTATTTTCATTAAAAAATTTATTTGCTTTCATTTTAATTTTAATTTTATTAATTAGAAGGTAGTTTTAGTTATTTTTAGTATTAGTTTCCTTGTTTATAATTGTCATAATTATGGGATGTTCAAAAGATACTAATAGGAAAACAATGAAAGGCAAGTCTAAAGTGAATCCAACTGCATAAAATCAATATAACATTAGGCCAACCACAAGTTCCAACAGGAAGCGTGCTTAGATAGCTAAAAGCATATCTATCTTGCTACTAGTTGAGTCGAACCTTTGTGGATATCTTACTTTTAGTTCTACAGAAAGAAAAAAAAAGGTAAGCTGCTATCAAAACCTAATATATTAATATGGGTATGTATATGTATTATCCTTCCTTCAAAGAATTACATATCAAAGAAAATTTTAAAGATTTATTGATATGAGTTGGAGACCTTGTGTGCTAATTCATTATCCGGTATTTTTTGAACTGATTAGGGTATTTAATACTAATTTCAACTTTCAAAAACTAAGTAATTTTACTTTAAATAGTCTCAATGTGGTACAATACATATTAATGGGTGTCAAATTTAAATAGTGCATCATTGAATTTATTTGGCCTTAAGGTTGATAAATGATGAATATGCTAATTCGACTCAGTACAAAGAATTTGTTGTAGACTATAGTGATTTTGATTCTTTTAGAGTGTGGAAATTAAAGTTTTCTAACTGTTGGTTTATCATCTAAGTAAATTTAAAGGCAATGATCTTAATAACATTAAATGAATTTATATACATTGTTTCTTAGATTTTAATTATTTAGGAAGAAAGGCCACGAAGCGTATTTGCACTAAAGCTGATTTTTTTTATTTAATGTATAGTACATATAATAAATGTTAATTTGGGTGCTTGGTTGGCTACACAATTTAACACTTTTATCAATTCTAGCGAGCGCTTATGCCTTGGTTCCTTTATTACTTACCTGACTATTAATCTCAATTTGTTTGATACGATTGACATTGATATGCATATAGGCTGTGAAATATATCTTCTAGATAGTGCTTGTTTAAGTATAATGAGGTTGCTAGAGCAATAAAAGAGAACATTTCATTTTTATACCACATGATCCCCCTAGAGAGGTTCATCATCATGTTATCAAAAGGATCGTGATGTTCCACAACCTCTGTCTTTCGAGTCCACCAATTCGACATTAGCATCATTTTTTACTAGAGAGGTTAGAACGTAAAATTTCTAAATTGGAGAAGAATTTGGATGCTTTGCTCCAATTCATAGGGGTGATATCTCTATGTCCACCAACACTATAGTACATCTTGTTTCAGAAGCTTACAACTTAAGGGAGTCTTCTACTTTGGGCTTTATTTTATATTGATTATTTTGTGGTATGTGAGCATCTTATGCATGTATTGGGGACAATTTATGATTTAGGTATGGGAGAGCAAGATTATAAAATAAATAAAAGTATATAATATGATGAAATTTGAGATTTGTTCTTGGACTCATGAATACTATAATTTATATGTTAATTATTCCTTATAATAGCCTTAAAATTTTATGATTGTTGTTTAGAAATAATCCATAAGATGGGATACATTTTTTGTTTAAGTTGTAATGGATGAGAGTGTAATACACCACTATATAAGAATGACATGTTAGAGCAATCAAATTCACTATTATGGCATTGTACAGAACATAAGTGATCATAAGTTAAACATTTCTCATTTTATTCCACAAACATCATTTACATTGTCATTACATCTCATAGTCCATATATGTACATTACAAAAACATCTGAGAGTTTACTGTTCTTTACAAAATATCTAACATGAAATGAGATGCTAATAGAAACAATCTATCTAAACTCCTCAAACATCAGCTGACCAGACCTTTGAGCCATTCCTAATTCCAAAATTGGCAATACTAGACTGCTACTAGATTGCCTTAGAAGCTAGGTCTCCTCAGTAACTGAAAAACAATGTTACAATTTTGATAAGTTTTGCGAACTTAGTGAGTGAACCATCATTGATGTGCTCACTCGAGTTAAAACACAACATCACAAGTATATAACCAAATTCAAAAGTATATCACATTAGCTTAAATAAATTCCCATACAATTTTGTATACCAAATCACACTATACATCATATCTCAATAAGCACATTATAATACAAACATGTCATATAATCTTTTCATAACAATCCAATCTTTCACCTCACTCATTCATATCATAAACATGTATACAACTATTGCAGATCACTACATCAACACAATTCAGTATTTTTTTTACAATCATTCACATGTACACAAACATAACATATCATTATATCAACTCAATTTAGTCATTCTTCACAATGGTTCACATGATACATGTCAGATATATTTGCAATGCACATTAGACTCCATTTTCATTTTTATTTTGTTGTGACCGAGCGCTTATTTAACTGTCATCATCCATTGTAGATATCGGCTTCATTTCAAATACTGTCCCGTACTTATTGTGGATACCGAGCTTATTAATCGTTGAGCCTGTAGCTCTATGTGTAAATTTATGAGCTTTAAGCTCTTTTTCACGTTGGTCAGTCCGGTCACAACTCCTTTATCTGATTATATATATCAATGTAATGAAAATGCATCAAATGCTATCAATAACTCTCATTTAGTGTGCATAGTCATATAGCAAATTCATCGAATCTAAGTCCAGCATTCAACATATAGTTGAGAACACAATTTTCATATTCACATTCAATTTGCAAACACTTCCAATACAGTTTCAAATATTAAACTTCTTGGACCATCAATGTCCAGAATTAACACAATCATATCAATAACATTTTAATATCTAATAGTTAATTAAGAACAATTCAAATATAGTGAGTAAACATCTAGGTTAACTCACAATATGCTCCAGATAGCTACTGCCTTAACGAGTCGACAATGTCTAGAAGTTGTCAGCCAATTTTTGCTTATAAATCATGCAATACACACATATGTACACATTACTAACTTGTTTAATCAAATAAGTACTCAATCATACACATGTATATGTGTTATGTTCAATGCATG
>JANSVB020000056.1:987156-999032 GCA_025504935.2 Erythroxylum haughtii
TGATGTAGACAAATTAGTTTTGTTGGCCCTTAGGATGGTCAACAACGAATCTTCTCTTCTTTTTATCTTCTTTTTCCAGCAACTCACGCAAGTTACACCACTCACACACAGCACACACTCACGTAAATCACACTTGCACTGTTTTTTTTATGTTTTTTCAGCACACCCCAAGACCACCACACTAACAGCACTACACATGACACACTCCAAGACACTCTCCCATTTATTCTTATTTTTCCAACACACCTCTCACACACCAGCCCTCTTTCTATTTATTCTTCTTTTCCTCCAGCAACTCACGCCCCACAGCACAAGCTTCCTTCTTTCTCTTTTGTTGTTTCTTCTTTTTACGACAGTTGTTCCTCTGACTCATTCATGTGACCCTTCTGCCTACGCCCATGCCTCCACTTGCTTCATTTTATGCTTTTTTTATGCACAGCTGCACTCACCATACAACACACACACACCTCACATTTAATCGTTTCACTCTCCATACCTCCACTCAACCACTCCAGGCACACAACAACCATTTGCTTCATTTTTATTTATGTGACAGACCCCTCACGCAAGTCACTGCTAGCTCTTTTCTTTTATTTTTTGTTTATAGCCACTCCAAAGCCAACACAACACTCCAAAGCTACATCCACGACATAGCACTCCAAGACAACGTCTAGCACCATGTTGCCTTGCATTTTTCTTCTATTATTATTATTTTTAACTCACAGCACACCAACGACACACTCACACATGGTCCTTCCCCACCCAATCAGCCCCCTTTCTCTCCTATTTATGTTGGTGTTTGCTTCTTGTTTATTTAATTCCTCTCAGTGCATCTCCAGCTGGTGTTTGGTGCTTGCATTTGTGGTTCTCTTTTTCAACTGCTTTTAATGCTCTTTTTTTATTTTAATTTCTTCAAATACCCTACAACAAAAATTACAAATAATGTAGTATCAATTGTCCAAAAATTAATTTATCATATTTATACCAAAATACGACAATTTTTGCCCCTAAAAACAAATTAAATGTAAGGCACAATAATTCAAATAATAATCAAATAAAGATATAAATACTAATTTTAGTGACAAAAAATCATCCAATTGATATGAAAATATATATGAATAAATGAGTTTGTCAGAGAAGTAACTTTGACGTTAAAAAAGTTACTGTGGCACTAGGACAGTGCAGAAAAAATACTTAATAATTAATTCAGTAAATCATGTTTAACTTTTTCAAGAATGTTTATTTAGTGGGTGATATAACTTTGACTTTAACAGAAATAATAGTTGCAATAAATGTTTTTAAATACATAAAGCATGGAAACTTTATTTTTTAAAAGAAATAGCATAAAAACTTTAGTTTTTTCAATCCAATAAGCATCATTACCTGAGATTTAAAAATTGATTATATTATAGTATAATATTTATTTAATTATTAAATTTAATAAAATAGAAGAAAATATTATTAATAAAATAATGTAAAATTAAAATAAAATTATTTACTCAATTAGTTTTTAAATTTATTATAATATAGTTACATTGAAAACTTTTTTTTTTTGGAAAAAATGAATTGTAATTTAATACCTATTCTTTTTAGTGCAGAGTAAATCATTGTTAGTTTTTGATGTTTTAAAATTACTTGAAAAATCAAAATTAGATTTTGAATATGATAGCTTTTATCATAAAAGTTTTTTTTGTTTTTCATTTTTAATATAGGATATTAAATTTTGCTCTTTATTTTTTTCCCTCTATCACAAATATAGTACCATTGATATATCTTTATAATATATTGTCAAGTTATTAGTGTTCTGTCGTGCCTGCATGCTTCTTTGTTATAATTGGTTTATATGATGTTCATTAGAAAGCATCTATATGGAAGTGAAAAAATGGAAAAAAAGAAGAAGAAAACAAGTAGAACAATTAACTAAATCCCAAAAGGAGCAATTTGCATATTGAATTAATTAAACTATAGATTCAATTTGTTATTGTTAATAAATTTATTAAAAAAGTAGGCTTCTCTAGTGAGAATCTTAAGGAGTTAGGTAAAGGTAATTTTGAACAACAGAAAGAAAATTTAAGTGACGAGATTCATATTCATGAGTATATTAGTAATTTGAGTGAGTATGATCATCTACCAAAGGCATCTAATTAAGAAAATTTAAGGGCAGATGAGCAACTAATCCATATATTGGATATTTATGATCTTATAAATTGGGATAATTTTGATAATAAAGTAAGAGACATTTCAGTTGAAAAAGGGCCTATAAGAGAATTGAATGTTGTGTTTCCATCAGAAAATAGCTCTCGACATTTTTCATATTCTTATTATTATATAAAATTAAGTAATGGGGAGATTAGTAATAGAAAATGGTTGGCTCACTCTAAATATATAGATAAAGTATATTGTTTTTGTTGTAAGTTGTTCAAATTTAATAGGAAACAAAGTACATTAGCAAATGATGAATTTAGATATTGGAAGCATCTTAGTGAGAGACTAAAGAACATGAGAATAGGATTAAGCATATGACTAACATGAGGGCTTGGAATGAATTAAGAGTAATATTGAGCAAAAATCAAACAATTAATAAAGATTTGCAACAAAAAATTATAAAAGAGAAAGAATTCTGGAGACAAGTTTTGATAAGAATAGTTTATATTGTGAAATGTCTTGACAAATATAATTTGGTATTTTGAGGATCCAATGACAAAATTTACCAAGATAGTAATGGTAATTTTTGGATTAATTGAGATGATTTTTTAATTCAATGTAATAATGCAAGATCATATCAGACACATTCAAAATCATGAAGTTCATCATTATTATCTTGGTCACAAAATTCAAAATGAGTTGATTTCTATGTTGACTCATAATGTTAGAAATTCTAACATAAGGATCATTAGGAGAAATACATTTCTATTATTTTTATTTTACCCCATATTGGAGCCATCAAGAATGAGTTTGTTAGTATGATGTGTGAATATGTCAAATAAAAATAAAAATAGAAGAGTACTTTTTAGAGTTCTTAAAGGTAGATGATACATTTAGATTAAGACTTTTCAATGAATTATTGAATGCATTTAAGTCTCATGAATTGAATGTCCATAATGTGAGGGGTCTAGGTTATGACCATGATTCTAATATGAAGGGAAAACAACAAAGAGTTCAAAAGTGATTACTTGAAATAAATCCAAAAGCATTATATATACCATGTGCTTGTCATAATCTTAGTCTTACTCTTAGTAATATATCACATTATTGTGTTAAAGCCGTTTCATTTTTTTAGAGTTGTGCAATTTATATATGCATTATTTTCAAGTTCTCCTAAAAGGTGAAAGGTTTTACTTAATAATATTTTGAGTTTAACCATGAAATATTCATTGTGAGAGTCGAATAAAAAGTGTTAAAGATTGGCATTGATGGAATTATTTAGATCTTCTAATGATGCCAAGTCAAAGAGTGAAGTGGAAAGTTTGGTTAATGTACATGAGAATTTTAAGTTTTTTTGGTATGGTTAATTGACACGATATTTTATTCACTGTTAACACGGTGAGTAAAAAGTTGTAGTCTAAACCAATGCTCATTGACGCTACCTTAGAGTAATTAAAAGGTGTGATGGTATTTTTTTTAGAAATATAGAGACAAAGGGTTTGCCTCTAGTGTGAATATTGCCAAAAGTCTTGCATATGAGATCAATGTAGAGCCTACATTTCCAACTAAACACTGCATTATTAGGAAAAGACAATTTGATTAAAATGATCACAATGGAGAAATACAATTAGCTAAGGATTCTTTCAGAGTTAATTACTTTAGAGTTGTTATGAATATGGCAATTGCTTCGTTAAAGAATAAATTTGGACAATTAACGACATTTAAAAATATTTGTAGATTCTTATTTGATTCAAAGAAGTTGAGGTCATTAGATGATAATGAATTAAGAGAATGTTGCACTAATTTTACAACTTTTCTCCCATGATAATATGTTAGATGTGGATTTAGATAATCTTTTCTTTTATAAATGACTTTGCCAAACGAGTTAATATCATCAGTTGAAATTTTAGAATTTATTAACGCTATAGATTTTTATCAAAATATTTTAATTGCTTGTTGAATTATATTGACTATACCTATAACTGTAACATTAGTTGAGAGAAGTTTTTCAAAGTTA
Organism: Erythroxylum haughtii; assembly: GCA_025504935.2. Lineage (NCBI taxonomy): Eukaryota > Viridiplantae > Streptophyta > Magnoliopsida > Malpighiales > Erythroxylaceae > Erythroxylum > Erythroxylum haughtii. The sequence goes on from JANSVB020000056.1 coordinate 991,319, forward strand.
AAAATATTGAAAAACTACTTGAGGTCATTAGTGTTACAAGAAAGGATGAATGATTTAACTATCTTATTATTGAGAAGGATATGTTGGACAATATTGATCTTGATACTATTATTAATGATTTGCATTTAGAAATGCATGGAGAAATTGTTTTTAATAAATAATGATCATACGTGTGCCTATTAGTGTAATTCTCTTGGTATTTTACAATATGATATTATTATTTGATTGCTGCTACTACTATTTTGTTGTTACTGCTATTATTTTTAGTAATTTTATTGTTGCTGACACTTGTAAATTGTTATTAGTTGATGTTATGATCATTTATTATTTTTTTGAGTATGTGGATATATAAATTGAGTCACTTATGTATACATATTAAATTTTAATAATAAAAAATGCTTTTAAAGTTTACATATTTATATATTTTCAATTTATTAGAGTCATTCCTTACTTTGCTCAGGGCCTATAAAATATTAGAAATGACCCTATATATATGACATGTTCAACCTTCACATTTGTTTTATACGTTGCAATCAAACAAAGAAAAAATATTCACCACAACAAAAACCATATTTGGATACAAAAAATGAACAAGCTTATATAAAGAAGGTGTTATAATTATTTCGAAATAAACCATACTGACTGAAATAGTAAGTCTATTAAAAATTCATACCAATTTAGAGAATTGTTTGTCTTATTTATATGCAAAAGATTCAAAGAAGGGGTTAACAGTTTGGACAATATATCCAAATAAACTCTTTGGACAATTAGCTATGATTTATGTTCATAGCCGAAAACATCACCAAATCTCCATAGCTAAAAACTATAGGCGATGTTTTTTGTTAATTATTGCTAATAGTTTTTTACGCTTTATTTTCATAGAAAAAAATTATTAGCGATGTTTTGTAAAATCTTCACCAATATATTTTGACTACACTTAATTTTTAGTAGCTAAAAATTATTAGCTATATTTCTAAAAATATAGCTTTAGAAACATAGCTTAGGATTTTTAGCTACATTTCTGAAAGCATAGTCAAAAAGTTTTAATTATGTTTTAAAAAACGTTGCCAAATGTTTTTAGCTACATTTCATAAAATATAATCAAATTTTTAATATACATTTTAAGAAAATTTTATACCATGTTAATTATAATTATTTGTGTCATTTTTAATCTAGATTATTGTATATAATATTTGTATTTTTTGTCAATTTATTATACAAAAATATTATATAAAAATAATTGATAATTTGAAGCATTGTATATATAAAAAATATCATTAAATTATACCAACAAAAGTATATTATTCGTCTACAAAATTTTAATTACAACCTTAACAATTCTTATAAATAAAATAAATACAAAGATTATTTTACAAATTATGAATGTGGAGATTACAAAAGAAAATTACAATGTAACTAGGACTACAAGGTAGATTTGTCTATATACAAAAAATCCTAATCCTACAATAAAACTAACTACTTTAACAAGAGCATTCGCTCGTATTTGCTACATCTTGATTTCATAAGCTTTGTTACCATATTTTCTTTGACTCCTCCAATATGATAACAAAATTTGACATCTATAGCATTTGTTGCTCTACCTTAGCTTTCCATTTCACCATATCCTTGAATATTTCCTATAAATGCAGAGATAAACAAGTGATCTTAGTCAAATATGAAAAAAGAAAACTAATAAACAATAACAGATATTACTTGAAAAAGAAGAAATGAGCCGCCATAGTCTAACTTCGAATTCCCAGTGGTATATGAATTTATCGTCACATTAAAGTAATCTTCCTCCCCATCACAAGCCACTAATTCTTGTACGTTTATGTTAATATAAAAATAAACACAATCGAGATTGAAAATGAAGGTAACAGGGTTTCGTTTTCTTTTGGTTCTCTATACATTTTATTGGTAGTACATGAACACTTGGAGTTATTTTATTTACACCATAGTGGATAACTCCCTTTCTAACAAACTATGTGCATAGCTCTAACAAACCTCAACAGCTACGACACCCACGCAACGCCTTTATAAATAATCACAACAGAATTCGTTAGCTCAGTATGCATACATATGCATTTTGTACAGTGTGTTTGGCAATAATATATGAAAATTTTATTTGCACTTCTCTTTCCTTTTGTTTTCATCAGTTAACAGTGAAGATACCAAAGCAAAACTTGGATGGTATTAGAGCAATGATCCATACATTTACAAACACCTAATATCTAAATAAAAGCTCAAATTAACCGTAAAAGATAATAGTCAAACAAGTGACGAATACAAAGATCAACCAGACGATCTTACCCTGTCACCAACCGATAGTTTCAGAACAATCATGGTGACAAATGACCTTGATGGGAACAATTATCTAAGTTGGAGCAGATCGATTACCATTTCTCTTAAAGTCGAGAACAAGTTAGGATTCAAGACTGGCGAAATAAGAAAACTAGAATAAAACATCACTCTGATGAAGAAATGGATCACTACTGATAACATGGTAATTGCTTGGCTCTTAAATGATACAATTAAAAAAATTCACGATTCATTCATGGTGGTAAAAATTGCATAAGATCTATGGGAGGAGCTAAGAAGCCGATACGGTAAGAGCAGTGGTCCTCACCTATACCAGTTAACACATGAAGTCAACAACCTATGACAAGATAATGATAACATAACTCAATATTTTTTGAAATTGAAGAAGTTATGGAATGAAATGGATAGTCTAATGCCCACGATGAAATGTGTGTGATGCTATGGAACATAATAGGGAAGTAGCAAATACAAACAAATTGATGGATTTTATGATGGGTTTAAGGGAAGAGTTTTCCACCATAGTCAGCCAAATTATGGTTTTGGAACTATTACCATCTATTAGTAAGGAGTTCTCTATGATTGCTACTGTTGAAAAATAGAGGAACATTAATAGTATGTCAAAAGGTTTGAATAACATGAACATTGCTCTCTTAGAAACTCCTACTGTACACAGTGGTCGAACAAATGATAAGCTACATAATTAGAATAAAAATGGTGGAAACAAAAAATATTTTGTAAAAAAAAGCAGACAAGGTGTGTAGCTACTGTCATGAAATCAGACATCTTAGGGAAACATGTTTCAAACTGAACAAGATATCGGAATGGTATAAAGAATTTCAACGCAAAATAGGGAAGGATATATTTGTAGGAGTGACAACATTAGACAGTCTAATTAATGAAGGACAAGAAACACAGGAGAATCAAATGGATGTTGTCACACTCGCAAAATAAGTGCGGGAACTTATGCAAATCATCAAAGGTAAACAAGTCACTAAAGCACATCATGTAGCGTATAGTAGTTGTGCAGGTAACTCCTCTACCTCTAACGATTCATTTTGTAGTAGTGAAAAATATGACAATGATTCATGGATAGTAGATTTAGGTGCCTCTACGTATATGTGCTCGAAACCTAGCTTATTAGAAAATCTCACAAAAGGACACACCAAACCAGTAATCCTACCTGATGGTTCTTATAGAAATGTCACTACTATTGGAAAAATAAATCTGCACCCAAAACTGGCTCTTTTTGTAACATCTCGTTCCTATAGTAAGGGTTAGAACCCTAGATTTCTGTAATTGAGAAATAGAAATGAGAGATTAAAAAAATGCATTACAATCTAATGTATAATATTAGCATACATACACGTGAATTTGATTATTACATACATTACAATAAATTGTTCATGCACTCATTTGATATTTTCAGGTATAAATGACTGTTTTAATGTGATTAAAATGTGAATTATGGATTGTGTGTCTTAAAAATTAAGTTGGAGTGTCCACCTAGTGAATTAAAATTTTTAGTAAAATAAGAGAATTTTCTAGTTTTAAGGGTATTTTTGGACTAGGAAAAATGCCAAGTGGCAGAACAATTGATAAATGGTAGTAGAAATAAATGTCAAATGGCAGTAGAAATTTTGGTATGTGACATTAAGATTTAATGACAAGTGTAATTGAAAATTGGGTTGAAAATTGGAGACAAATGGACTAGCTTACTAAAAGACCAAAAAGGGACAATAGGAAAGTGACAAGTTTCATTACCACTTACCACTTATTATTCTTTTACCTAAATTAAAGACCATCTTGAAGTCTTTCACTTGTCATTTACGACACTTGCTTCTTTTCTTCATTTTTTTTCATTTGCTCTTATCTTCTCATTCTTCTCTCCATCTAAGAAACTCTTACCACCCTTATCATGTTGATTTTGTCCCACTCTTTCACGTTGCTTCTTCAATCTTTTTTTTCTACTTCATCTTGTTACTAAAAGACCTAACCCTTTTCCTTTGAATGATGATGATAATCGTGTATGTTGGAGAGCATAGGGTTAAGTGTGATTTGAAGACATTGAAGCTAAATAAGTAAGTATAAGCATTACTCTTCTTAATTTGTTGAATGAAGCACTTATGATGATAGTTGGTGATAAAATAATCATAAAGAAATGAATGTGTTTATATCTTATTTTTCTATGATTTATGAACAATAATGTATGATTTGGCATTGAGATGAATTAAAGTTAGAATAAATCCTAAAAGGATGTAGAAAGAAGTGTAAAAAAAATTTATTTGTGAATGGATATTTTCATGTTATGTTTTTGATGTATAAAACATGGATCATTGGTTGTTTTAGAAATGGATTGGATTAAGTATTGAAGTTAGCTGCAACATTTCCATTAGATATGCATCGGTATTTGAGCCATGAATTGATCTGTAGATATCCAAATGGAATAATTTTTAATTTGGATTAAATTAGAGACATATGGATACATTTTTCATGAAGACATCGAATTCAAATTCGTTCTTTAAGAGTTTAAAATTTTAACTTGAAGTTGAGTACTGAGTGTAGTAAATTGATGGATGAATACATATATTTGTGTTTTATTTTGAGAGCATGAAAACCATAAGTGATGGGTTGTTATGTAGAAATTATGGGTTGTAAATTAAGGGTATAATGAAATGAGATGAATTAAGGTGATAGGTAGAAGTGAAATAAAAGTGGAAATGAAGATGAATATGTGTAGAAAGTTGATGATGTATGTATATATGTATATGTTCTATTTTTGGTATTCATGTGCAATCATGAACTATAATTTGTTTATGAATGATATTGAGTTGAAATGGAATTAAGAATGATGGGGAAATGATGAGTATTAAACTAGAAATGATAGACCAAGCATAAGGTGTTGAATGCAGTAAGTAAAGAATTAGAAATCTGGAAAATAAGGATGCAATTAGATAGATGTTAGGGAAAGAGGCATAACTATTTTTGAAGAACTCTTATTGAGATCATTGAAGTATGCTTTCAAAGAGGAATTTGAGTTCTACAACTTCTATGAAGACCTTGAAGAGAGATTTTGCTGTCTAAAGGGTCAAATTTTAACATTTCTGTAAGTGACCCATAAAGGTCCACTTTTGGGACTTAATTTAGGCTTGAATGGGGCTTGAATTGAACCTAGAATGATGCTTGAATTAAGTGACCAATTTGTGATATGTATGAAGTGATAATTGGGGTTATAAATTAGTGAATGAATTGATAATATCAAACTACCAAAGACATGAGTACAATGGGAATGAAGATGTTCATATGATTATAGTTATGATTCAAAGGAGTTGAGTAATTTATAATAAGTAAATGTGAATGAGAATTGGGTATTATGAGAGTATATAATGTTAGAAAAGAAATGACTAGAAATTGAGTTATGATATTAGAATAGCCAAGTGTTCTTGAGGTGTAAGCCTAAGAATAACCTAGACATATACAAAGGATAAGGAATGAATGGTGAACTTAGAATGATCATGTACAAATGAAGTGTAAACCTAAGTTCAGTTAGATGGATATGATTTATGAAATGTGAATGAACATAAGATGTGAATTTAGTTTATATACCTGGGATTGTCATTGAGTATGCATTATACACAACACATATACATATGTATGTGATTGAGTATTCATAAGATTGTGCAACTAATAATGTTTGTGCAATATATGTATTGCATAATGTTGGTGTCTAGGATAAAATGTTTGCATCCATACGTTTCCGGATCATGAAAGCTAAGGCTAATCTGGAGCATACTGTGAGTAGCCTAGACGGTTTCACTTGATTATTTGTTTGTTTTAAATTATGTATTGAATTATTTGGTGAATGTAATTGTGTTGATTCCAGGCTTTGAAATTTCGAGGCGTTTGAAGCATGAATAAGATATCGAAAGTGCTCCTTGTATATGAATCTGACTGAAATAAGTGTACTCAACATTTTCGTTGAATGTCAGACTAAGGTCCAATAATAAATGTGTCCTGACTGTGAAGTGGAAATCTGATGACTGTTTAAATTGTGTAAATGTGATACATTTCATTACATGAATGCATGAAAGATAAAGGTAGTTGTGACCGGGGTTGTCAATAAAAAAAATTAAAGCTCAAAATGTGATAAGAGCCTCTAGCTCAGTTTCTATTATACCCGGTATCCACTAAGGGATATGGGACATTATCTAATACAGCTCGGTATCCACAAGGGATATGAGCTAGTAAAAAGGCACTTGATCACAACAAAGCAATAAATGAAACTAACTTTCATATGCATTGCATTTATAATTGATATATATGTTTTAAATGATCAAAATGATCTGTTTGACTACCTTTAATGTGATATGTGAAGTAAATAATATGTGATGCTATGTTATAAATGAAGTGATGTGAATTATGTGAATATATGATGTGATGTGTTTTATGATTTCAGTGAACCATCGAGGATGGCTAACTTACTGAGTTTATAAAACTCACCAATAAATGTAGTAACACTCATGAATGAAAATGTTTATGAATAAAAATGGGCTCGATTTGTTTATTGATTTTCTGCATATGCATATGTTATTTTGAAAATTTTGCATGTAATGAGTTTTTGACTAATTGACTATTCTAGCATGCAACCATTGAAAAGTAGATTCTCAAATACCGTCGGTTGTTTCGGTGATATATCTTATAAGAGTGGGGTGCTATAATTTATTATCAGAGCCTAGATTTAGCATCTTACATGGGTGTTTTTTGAAATATGTGTCAATGTAAATGCATTTTAGACATGTCGTAGCAAGCAGTAACAACTGATCCCTAGTTTGAGTCACATTTATATGAGTCACATGCATGAGTATTTGTTAAGAGTTTGAGTTGATAGAAATTAATGAGAATAATAATGTTCTGTCAGAATGAGAAAATGAAAGTTTGTGGATATTTAGAAATGAGAAATAATATATGGTTAGATATGAAAAATAAAGATTCAACGCAGTTGTATTGGTGGATGTATTGTTGAATATGACATCCATATTGTACTGTGGTGATATATTCCCAAATGTGATATAGATGTGAATGTATTGTCGTGGATTGTTTGAGAAAAATAGAGATATGAGTAGAAATGATAAGATTAAAGAATACAAGCAGAATGTAATGAAAACAAAAAAAAATTATTATGACCTTAAGAAGATAAACTTGGAACTGAAATGGTTACTGATTAATGTAATAAGAGTTATGATCCACGATAAGCATATGTTAGTGGAATTCAGATCGAATGTTCAGGATGACTATGCATCTATTTCAAATTGATTGTGAACATATGTATGTATGATGATATAATGGTAATTAGAAGGTGAGATAATGATAGCGATATATGTAAAAGTTGTCAAGGTTA
>JANSVB020000056.1:1010534-1020849 GCA_025504935.2 Erythroxylum haughtii
GTCTCATCTTTTCTTTGTGATTTCTTTCACCCAAGTTAAAAAAATAAATAGATAAAATATTAGAGAATTGTGAAATTAGGTGTTGACCCACACTATAAGTAAAGATACACAAAAGAGATAAAAGATGGAGTGCAATTAAGATAAAATCGATTGTCGCTCCTTAAATTTTTCCAACACCTCTAGGATTTTTTGTAATACTTGTGTTAAAAATTTAATAAACAAAGATTTCTAAGGGTTTTTAATTCATTTTATCATTCAAATGATTATAATTGCATCACTATTTTTTTTCTAAAATTTTCACCACTTCACTAAAGCCTTCCCCTCTAAGACGAAAATATTCTAGGTTTATAATTACTGAATTTCCTTTACTATTTCCCTTTTCTACACTTACCAAATTTTAAAATTAATGACAATGTATAATAATTCCTAATAGATGGAAATTATAATAAATATACATGTAAAAGATCGAATTAAAATAAATTAGGCATTCTTCTTTGACCTTCAACTCAACTTCTTTTAACCATTGCGTAAGAGGTTGACAATGAGGAAAAATTATAGTTTTATCAAAAATCTATGTTTTACCGATTTTTACTTAATCCTAATATTTTAGTATGATCCCAAGCAAAATTGTCTTCAAATTTTTATAGAAGTCTTTGTTAATAAAGACTCTGCAAAATTCTCCTGAATTGCCCAAATTTACTTATGCTAACAACTATTGATTCTAACCCTCACAATCATTGAACTTTTCAAGATCGAATTTGAACTCTTATACACCATCATCAGTCATTTGTGGTTCCTCCTCTTTTTTAAAAACCATTTCTATATTATCACTTCCATTTACTTTTACTAAATTCTCCAAGATTTCTTGCATTTGATATTTGATTTCTATGACTGCAACAACCTCTTATGCTTTTTGTAAGAATTAACTTATTAGGTTCCTCTATAATAAGAACCTTTATCAGCCTAAGTATAGGCATGATGGTAGTTGTTTTTATGAAATTTCCATTGTCTATTTTCATCTTTCCTTTGCTTTTCTTATACCAATATGACTTCTAAATTTGTATCGACTTTACATAATCCCTATCAAATTTTGCCTCCATCATATCAACTTTAGTATAGAATGGTTGTGAATCAACCCAAATGATTTATACTTTATCTCATTTCCATAAAAGTAAAAGTTAATGAAGAGATGGCAGAATGCAATAATTACAGTCGATCCAATCTTGACCCTATAAGACTTAATAGCTGGCATGATGTCAACAACCAAGAATGCAATTAACGAAGTCTTCATTCCCACCATAATATTTATAGGGATAATTTTCTATGCCCTAGTAGTTTCATTATTGAATGCAACTATATAAACTTTGGTTGGAATTAAGCTAGCATCATCTTTTCCTAAACCTATCATCATTTTAGTCTACATAATATTTACTATCAACCAGTTATCTTACCAAAAATCTTGAAGTTGGTATTTCGTTAATATGATCCTTAATATATAAAGGTCTTATAAGTTGTGTCATAACCTCAGCCAACTTTTCTAATACCATCTTCTTGAGAATTCCTAGTCTTGTTGCTAATATTGAGACCTAGCATTCACCTATCTCATGAACAGTTTTCATCTTCTTTGCACTAGATTTGCCAAATGAATTTGAGAGCTTTATAGATGAAATAATACATGTAACTTGAATAGGGATGCCACCAATCGTAATGAACTCAATGGAATCCTTTCTTAAATCTCAAAGTGAGCTGAATTCCTATAAAATCTAACATTCATGAATGATTTTGTTGTTAAAGTTTATAGTACTTTCTTAAGAGAAAATAGGTTTCATATGAAATGACTTTCTTAAATTTGGCTCCTCCATTAATGCTAGTTTATTTTTCTTAAATTTGACAATGGATCTCTGTCATTAAAACTATCTTTTTTTAGTCTCTACCTTTTATTTCCTCTTTCATAGGAATTATAGGCTTTGGGGGTAAAGTGATACATTTTTTATAGTAAATAATAAAAAATATCCTACATTGTGGAGTGTTAAAGTGAGTTAAACTTGGGTCGACAAAGCTTGTATTTTCTTTTTGACTTCCAAAGATTTGCGCTCCAAAGAGGGACAAACACAAGTTCCAGGGATGTTGACTTTGGCTACTGCAAAATCGTAAAAATTTGTGTCGGTAGCTTAAATTCCTGGTGAATTCTTTTTAGAATGACTTTCTTCCTTAAAGAGCTCCTTATATTTATTGACTTTTGCTATCAATTCATAGTCACAAAATTCCATGCCTTGGAATTTCTTCCACGGTTTAATGTTTATCCCCCTTTAAGCTAATTTCACATAATAATTTTCTGGAAGCATGATTTGACGTTGATTTCTCATTTTCTTAAAATGAGTAATAAGCATATTAGCATTCTCATCACTCTTCTGAGTGACCCTTAACAACTTAACTATGATAACTTCAGGCTCTAAGTATGAAACAATCTTTCTATCTCAGCCTATGGAAAAATAGAATTCTTGGGAAACAAAGTGTACCAAGAAAAGGTGGTTCTTATTAATGAATTCGGGAATAGCTTGAGCTTAAAGTAGTTAAAATTTTCTTAATTAACTATTTCTCCATATTGTATGGTGTATTTTAACAATGTGCTTAATGGTGGATTGACTATCTTCTTTAGAAAATAAGTTAAATTTGGGAATTCTATAACCGTGAGGATAAAGATTCTCATAATCAATATATTTTGAATAAAGCTTGTGGAATTCTAGCTGGCTAAGTTATCTTAAACTAGGTTCGTACCATTATTGAACCACTTCCTAAAGGCGTCCATATCAAATTGTAACTCACTTATGGTGGGTGAAGAATGGGATTATGGTTTATTGTTGCAATGTTACTTGTCAAACCACAAACCATATTATAGCCTTGGCCTCTTTACCAAATCTTTGTCTTCTAAGAACCTGGGACCTGACGGCATATCAACCATTGCCAAGATTAATATGAGGAGGTGCCACAAAGATATCCTCTCTTTTATGCTGAGGAATATACCTTTCATCTACAAATGAAATAGTTGGAAGGAAAGGGCATTCTTTGACTTCCATTGCATTGGGAGCAAATTTCCCCCAATTCCTTTAAAGATTTACTTGCTAAAGTAGGTGAATTATGCCTAGAAAATTGTATTAGAGTGACAAACTATTTGTCATCCTTCTCTATCAATATTTTGATTGTGTTAACCATCGAAATCATGTTAGATTTCAATTATAGAATTTCGTTTATACAAACAACATCATTTCATTATGGTAAGTTTAGATTCTCACTAGCAGGAAAGTTAGCTGAAGGAAGGTTGCCTTCTCAAGATTCTCTACCATTTGGTATATAAAGCCTTCATTTCCTACTATAATAGGGACTTCTTCCTCCCGGGTTAAAGGCAAAATAGTTTAATATCTATTATATGTTCTTGACATCGTTGTCCATTGAACCTACCAAATTATTTGGATTTATCTGAAATGAGAGTGTGTTAGGGAGGAATGCTCCGAAAATTTATACATGACTTCTACCGACAATATAGGTGGGCTTTAAAAAACTTAGAGAGTGGAGTTTTAAGTTACAAAAATGCTAAGATATGTTGAAATAAAATCTGAAGTGAAAAAAATAATTGATTTTTTGCAAAAGGAAATGATAAACTACACAAGAGGTTTTGATATAACAAAGGTGAATTCGTAAAGTAAAGAAAGCTAAAAATAACAAAGTGTGTTTGAAAAAGGTTGATTTTTTCTCTAAAGATTGATTTTTGTTATATTGTGAATTAGTCCAGGAATTGTGTTGTGTTGAATGTATTCTCCCTTGTCATGGTGGTGGTGAATTTATAATCTTCTCAGCCTTAAGTAATTTTTGGTATAACTATTCATTTCTCTACATTTTGGCTAACACGTACTACTATTTAAGTTATGGGTTTTCTTAACTATCTAACTTCCTAATTTCCAACCCACTTGACCATGTTTCTATTGACTATCTTCCACTATTTTCTCAACTTCTCTATTTTAGACTTCTACCTTAAGTAACTTGCTACTTTCAGCCCATTTCCTTATATTTTTGCTAATTGCCTCACTATTTTTAAAGAACATATCAATTATGTATTAATTGTTTAGAATTTTTAAAAGCTTGAATTCTTAAATAAATCTCTTGTCTGTAAATTCTCTAGCCAAATGAATTTGAGACTTCTAATGTTTAGACTTCTCCACTTTTGAGACAAATAGACTTAATTATTTTAGGCTATCACTATAACTTTCCAGTCTTACACTTTGTCTTCTTGATTGGCATTGTTAAACAAGTTTTAGAAGATTAATATGAAAGATAGGTATGTACCTATACATAGAAATAAGTTAATAACCATTTTAGGACACTATAATCTTTCAACTGTAAAAACATAAAATGTTCTGAAATCTAGGAACGGGAGGATGATCAGAATGATTTTGCGTTCATTGTAGTTTTCTAACTGTCAAAATTTACCGATTAAGAGTGGTTAGCCTCGAGGAACACCTTAATTATCACGTGGTTTTCTACTGGATAAACAATATAATAGGTGTTATTGGATTAGGAGTGGTTCAACTCCTCTGATGACCTATACATAAATCATTAGATGAAACTAATAAGTTGGTAAGTGAAAGCCACTTGTGATCCAAATAATGTCATATGCAGCAACGTCATTAAAGCATTAAGAAGGCAGATCTGGACGATGATTGATTCATTAATAGCCTAATAAAGCAAGACTGGCAAATTGCATTATTAACACAATATTGAATCAATTTCTTACTAGTGGGATCGTTAAAACTTGTGGATAAGTGTAGCACCTCACCCTCACAAGATATGTACCTGACATCTTGAGTGATGTCTAAGTGTGAATCTTGTAAAAGTGGCATGCTAGTAGCAGTCAATCAGACAAACCTTCGAAAAAAATTTATAACACACGTGTATGCAAAAATTTATAATCAAATTCGGGCCCATTTATTTCTTTTATAACATCAAAATCACATTTATTATTATTACACTCAAGATCATTCTCATTTACAATCCTTTCCACTTTGAAAAGTTATTACAAAATAGATATATGCAAATATACATGTCATAATAATTGCGAGAGACTCAATTTGATACAAAATAAGAAAATACAAATGCAGACGTAAACTGATCAAGACCTCTACCTCTTACTTGAAAGCAGTGGCTATACTCCCATTTGCTCAAATGGGTAACTCTTTTGAGCTTAAAAAATATTGCAAATTTTGGGTGAATTTTGCCAACTTAGTGAGTGACCATCCTTGATGGCTCACTCAATCACATAACACGTACAATTCATCAGATCAAGTCACATACATTACACATTCAGTTAAGCATAAATCACTTGATCATTCATCTCACATTTCACATTCAACACATATTATTTTCATAAATTAGTTAAACTATTCAAAATATACACATCAAATGCATATGAAATGCTTATGAGACTCACTGTCAATTTGTTATGGTTGTGACTGAGTACCTATAAATGTCCCGTATCTATTGTGGCTACCTGGCTCATTAATAAATGTCCGTATCCGTTGGGGATACCGAGCTCATTTTACATAGTGAGCCTTTGTCTCTTATAGACTTTCTAAGCTTTAAGCTGTTTTTTACAATCTAAGTTTTAAGCTCTTTTTCACATCTGAGCTTTAAGCACTTTTTTGTGGTTACTCCAGTCACAACATCCTTTATCTTTCATGCATTCGTGAAATGAAATGTATCACATTCACATTTTTCAATCAGTTACTTTATTTCACTTTATGCATATCATCGGACCTTAGTCCAACATTCACCATTAAGGTTGATAGAATCATTTTTTCATTTATATGCATATTCACATTTCACTTCAAAACTCGGTTCGGCATTTAATAATCAATTTGTGTTTCACATATTTCGTCAAATTCACATATAAGGAGCAGTTCTGTTATTATTCATGCATTTATTAAACTCCTCGGACATTTAAATTTCAGAATCAAAACAATCACATTTCATTTCAATGGCAATTCAAAGCAGAAAGTTAAAACATAACAAATAGTGAATAAGACCATCAAGGTCAAATCACAGTAGCATTCGTTTCGAAGTTCTAGAAACTTCTAAATGCGGACATTTATCCTGCACATCCAAGTTATGCAATATACATTTGCACACGCACATTAATAACTTTGCACAATTATAAGCATTTATTTATGGACAAATGTTTACATGGACTATGTACAATGCATGCTCAATTACAATCCCGGGTATATTATCAAATTTCATATCTTATGCTCATTTTCATTTCATAATTCAATCACTCACCATTTCTTTTCTAGCATTATTTGCTCTTATTATCAAATTCTCATTCACTTTAACTTGATACATTTGCTTTTCTTCGTTGAATCACAACATCAATCATGTGAATAGCTTTATTCCCAAAAAAACTCATACCTTTGGTACTTTGATATCAAAAATTCATTCACTAGTGTTACTCCAACATTACAAGATCACACATTATCCAAACTCTCATTTCTTCTTATAAATTGTTCCAAATTTCCAAACATTCGGGTCTATTTTCCATGAACATTCTGATAAGGAAGATGAAGTAATTTGATAACACTTTCTCTAGAAAAATGTTCCCCATTGTCTTAAGTTTCTAATGACACCAAAATCATTCAATTTAGATCAGAAATCTGAAAGTTATACCCCAAATATTTTCAGACTGTTATTATACTAAAACTGTACATTATACTCAAATTCTATCCAGAAATTTAAAGTCTTAGAGACTGAATTAAAATTTGATTTCTTCAAATAATTTGTAGCCCTATGTCTCTAGTTTACTCTAAATCAAAATCATCTCATTTGGAATCTACAGATCAAGATATAATCAAAATACCGAAGTATGTTCAGTAAAATCATACCAGTTATCATATTCTAGTACTCCTTAACATTTTCATCCTAAATCCAATAACCCCACTAATTTAAGCCATGGACATGCAACATAAACTCATGGTCGTGCATCACCACAAAATTGAGTCACGGGCATGCAACATAAACTCACGCCTGTGCACACCAACAAAAATAAATCACAGCTGTGAGACTTTAACGCCCAGTCGTGCACACCTGATCAGACCTGTTCTACATTTTTTGTTCAGTCTCTCAAAATGATTTCATATGGTTATGATTTTTGTTGGAGATATAGATCAGTGTGTTATGAGTCCAATGGTTCAATTCTCATGTCATTTGGAGGTTGGGAGAAGGAGATATAACCAAAATACTAAAGGATGTTCAATTTTCTCCATGCACGATTGCGAGTTTCACTCAATGTCACGATCGTGCTCCAACACGATCGTGAGTTTTTACTCATTGTCACAATCGTGCATGAGCACAATCGTAAATCTCCTAATGTTAAAGGAAAGTTGCCATGTTTAGATATTATACAACCTACATTTTATTTGATCAAGCTAAGATTCACTCTCATTAAACTTGGCATATAATTGTTTCTACTTTCATTATATGTAAGATTTCCTCTAATATTCAATATGTTCTCTTTACTTTTCGAATACACTCAAAATACCATAAATGATCATAGTAACTAATTGATACAATTTTGTTTGGATCACTTTAATCTTCAATACCATAATACTATTGAGGGCATTGTTAACTCCAACAGATGTTAACCAAAACTCTTTGCGCCCGTGATTTGTTCTCGTAATTCTTTAAGTATCTGACTCCTCAATCAGGTAGTATTATCTCATGTTATTTTCGGTTTCCCAATTGATTTCTTCTCTTGAAATGATTTTCTCAATTCATTTGATTTCCTCTTATTTCACATTGACTTGTTCTAATGTCTGTTCATTCATACTAGTTCTCCACACATTTTGATTTATTAGAAATCTTAACTTCTTATGTTGGTAACATATTCATCAGATCTAATTTGTATCTCTTATACTTAATGTCACCTTAAATTCAAGAATCCAATCACTTAGTTGGATATTTAACATGAATAAAATGCATACACTCTCAGCAATATATTCTACATCTTATGCTTGAGTCTCCATTAGGATTAGGACTCCAATATTATTTCTAATTTATTCCTTCATTGATCATTCTTAAGAATAAACTATATGGTCAGCTTAATCTAATTCGGTGAAATTCTTCTTAGAAAGAAGATTTTTTGTTTCTATCATCTATCCTGTTCATGTAACCTTTATCAATCCACTGTTTCCATCACTACTTATCAGACATGCTTAGTACCTCAAGAAGATCAATTTCTATTGTTTCTTACAAGGTCAAAATGTTCTGGTTACCAAAACCTGATGAAGTAGCATACATCATTATTATCACATATGCTTAGGTGTGTATCATCAAGATTGTCCCATTCTATCTAATGATTTATTTCTGACGGATCACTAATTATCTTACAATAGTAATACTTTAATCACTAGATGATATTTCTCTCTTTATCCTCGCCACAATCGGGGTTTCCTCGCATTGACATCTACTAACATCAACTCCAATTATCCAGAATTTACCTCTTCTAGTGTTTCATCATGTCATAATACTTCAACTACCATATTGGGTGCATTAACTCTTCTCACTTGATGCATCATCTTCCTCTTTATCTCATTTCTATCTCATCTTCCTATTGTCATTTATTTCATCTCCCAGATGTATATCCTTAATCAATTCAAAAATATAGATGTATAATCATCAATATATTCTGATCTTAATTTCCACTAATATATTCTTACGGTGATCATAACTCTTGTCACATTCATCAAACAACCATTTCAGTTCCTAATTCATCTTCTTAGGATCATAACAATTTTTTTTCATTACATTATACTCATACAATTTAATCTCATCATTTCTACTTGTATCCCTATTTTCCTCAATCAATCCACGACAATATATATATTCACATATATATCACATTCAAGGGTATACTATCACAGTACAATATGGATATCATGTACAATGATACAACCACATATACAAATGTAGTGAACCTTTATCTATCATACAGAACCAGATACTATTTCTCATTTCTAAATGTCCATAAACCTTTATTTCCTCACATTCTGACAGATTATCATTCTTCTCAGTGCTTTTAATAGCTCAAACTCTTAAGGAATGCTCATGCATGTGACTTACATAAATGCGAATTAGACTGGGGATCAGTTGCTGTTGACTGCTATAACATGATTAAAATGCATGTAACTTGACATATACCTATGTAAGATACTAATTCTAGGCTCTGATACTAAATTGTAGCACCCCACTCTCGCAAGACACATACCTTACATCTTGAGTGATATCCAAGCCCGTGCCCAGCGGGAGTGACATGCTAGAATAGTCAAACCCTTGAAACTAAATACAAATTTTTCAAAAAATAACACAAGCGTATGTGGAAATCAATAATCAAATTAGGCCCATTTTATTCATAAACTTTTTCAATCGCAACATCAAAATTTCAATAGCCATTTGAGCCCATTACAAATACAAAAATACTTGTAAACATAATATTAAACAAATCTTTCCACTTTGGAAAGTTATTACAAAACAGAAATATTCAAATATACATGTTACAATAATTACGGAAGGCTCTATTTGATACAAAAATAAGAAAATACAAATGTTGACGTAAAATGATTTCGACCTCTACCTCTTACTTGAATGTAGTAGGTATACCCTCGTTTGCCCAACAGGGTAACTCTTCTGAGCCTGAAAAATATCACAAAATTTGGGTGAGTTCTGCGAACTTAGTAAGTGATTCTCAATGGCTCACTTAGTTACATAACACATAATTCACATCATTAATCTAATAATCACATTGAATCACATACAATTGATCAATCATCTCACATTTTACATTCAACGCATTATAATCATTCATATCATACATATGCAGTACACGTGAGACTCATTTTCTATTTGTTACTTTGTTGTGACCGAGTACCTAAATTGTCCTATATCTATTGTAGATACCGAGCTCATTGATAACAGTCCCATATCCGTTGGGGATACAAAGCTCATTTTATATAGTGAACCTTTGGCTCTTATACACTCATTTTACATAGTGAACCTTTGGCTCTTATACACTTTTTGAGCTTTAAGCTCTTTTTTCATAATCTAAGCTTTAAGTTTTTTTCGGTGGCTACTCCGGTCACAATTGCTTTTATGTTTCATGCATTCATGTAATGGAATGCATCATATATCATATGCTCAATCGGTCACATGTTTACA
The DNA here is from genome assembly GCA_025504935.2 of Erythroxylum haughtii. Lineage (NCBI taxonomy): Eukaryota > Viridiplantae > Streptophyta > Magnoliopsida > Malpighiales > Erythroxylaceae > Erythroxylum > Erythroxylum haughtii. The sequence goes on from JANSVB020000056.1 coordinate 1,020,792, forward strand.
TATTCACATTCAATTCACATTTTCCATCGGACCCCCCTTCAAGGGAGACGCAAAAAGA
>JANSVB020000056.1:1076825-1087768 GCA_025504935.2 Erythroxylum haughtii
AATTGTTTTTGTCATTAATTTGGTTTTCATTTATGTAAACTGTAATGTTTTAATTATCAGTTAGGAATGTCATTTAAATTTCTTTCTAAAAAAATTCCATGGCTTCAAAATTCCAAAAATTATGTAACGATAATATATAATTGTTCAAATTGAAATCAAATTTCACGACCTAATTTTCAAAAAATTGTCATTCAACAACACATTTATAGAGAATTAAAGATAACTTCAGTGATCTAACAGCTTTCATCTTTGGATTAAGGGGATATTTGCTTAAAGGCTTGCAATTACCGACGGAAATAAAACCGTCTATAATTTTTGGTAGGAATTTACCGACAATACCATCGGAATTAAATTATGGTATTGACCGACGGCTCCGTCGGTTAATTCCTACCAACTATACCTACGGAACCGCATTGTCCTACCGTCGGTAAATTATATCGACCGTGGTCGCATCGACGTTTCGCTCCGTCAAGCAATTTCTTCGGTAAGTTTATTTACTGACGGAACTTTCTCTTTTTCCACTGGCAATTTCCGTCAGAAATTGCCTTTCTTCTTGTAGTGAAAGTTCAAACTTTTGTCAAAATTTTAATTATAGCTTGAGCTTTAAAAATAGCAATAAAATGCCAAAACTATTAATTTTTTTAATTCTACCCCAAACTACAAAAAGTGGCAATAAAATATTTAAACTTTCAATTTTCTTCAATTCTAGTCCGATGTTATCTGTTGTTCTTATGATACCCTCAACCTTCAGCCCTTTATTTTCTATTTATTCTTCTGATGTCCCAAACTATTCTCGCATTATAGTGTACTGCACTAATAAGCTCTTCCTTTTTAGTTCGTTCTTTTGATATCCTTAGTGTGAGGGCGTTAGGACTGTGTAATACGAAAATCGAAGGGTGAGGGCGTTGAGAGAGCAAATTGAAAACAAAGGAAAAAACTGAAATCAAATCGTAAGGTCATTAAGGCTGCATAATTTGATTTAAGTCATGTTTAAACAATGACATCGTTTTAATTACGTGATTAAAGAACGTCGTTTTATTAATCTTCATTTTTTATGTTAATTTTGACTGACGTATATTAATAATTAATGTTTCTGAAATACGTAGCAAACCACATTAGCAAACTTAACGGAAACACTAATCTTGGGTTATAATTAAAAATTTTGAAAGTTTAAGCATTCTATTGCTACTTTTAAAGTTCGGGCTAGAATTTAAAAAATTGAAAGTTTGGGCTTTATTGTTAACTTTTAAAGTTCGAGTTATAATTGAAAAATTGAAAAAAGTTTGAGTTTTTTTGGTAATTGACCCTTTATTTTTTATTCTTTACCTTTTTTAAATCTTTATTGTATTATTTATTTTATTACTTACACTACAAGAAATAGGGCGTTTTGCGACGGAAATTACCAACGGAAAACATTTGCATACCATCGGTAATATAAAATAGTGACAGAAATTACCGACGACTAACGATGTCATTAAAACGATACAGATTCTATCGGTAAATATCGATTATTTTATCGACGAAAAATAAAATTTCGTCGGTAAATAAAATTATTTTTTTTAAAAAAAATTCCCATCATTGTTGACGAGGTGTTCTTCAAGACTCTTCCTTATCTTCAGCAAAACTAGCTATAAATTTCTCAACCTCTTTGAGCACAACAACCATCTTTTCAACAACATCTCTCTCTTGGAGCCTCTACAAGAGACCGTAGCCTCTTCTAGTCTGTTCACTATTTGGTTAACGCTTCTATAGCTTCGATTCCCCTGAAACGTAATTGAAACTAAAGTCGCCAAACGGAAAGTACCTAACGATTATACACTTCCCTCAAAACAAATCTTCTATAGCCTTAATAGACTTACAAGAAATATACAAGAAGCAAAATTCCAGATCAAAGAAATGCCTATAAATTACTAACACAGAGATGAGGAGAGCTAAAAGAAAGATTGAAGATGTGAACTAACTAGGATTCAGTAGACTATTCAGAGAGCTTCCCTTTATTGGATCTTATGAGCTTTTTTCAACAATCATCGTTTCTTCTTCAACAACAAAAAAAATTCAACACATAAATCAATACTATATATATGACAATCAAATCCCACCAAGAAAAAGTAATAAAGAAACCGGAGCAAAAAAAAAAAGCAAGAAAGAAACAAACTGTAGTTCTAGAGGAACTCACCAGATGGGAGAGAAAGTCACCGGAGGAGGAAGAAGACCGAAGAGCGCCGAAGAAGAGACCAAAAAGATGAACTAGGGGGAAGGGGTGGTCAGGTGTTTCAAACGTGATTTACCGATGGAATTTTCCATTGCTAATTTCCATCGGAAATTTTAAATTTTATTATATCGCCTTTAATTCCCGCTTTATTTACCGACGGAAACTTTTACCATTCGTCGCTAATTTCCGTTGAAAATTTTAAATTTTATTATACTGCCTTTAATTCTCGCTTTATTTATCGACGAAAATTTTTACCGTTCCTAAAGCCCGTCACTAATTTTACCGGGATGGTTTTCTTCCATTTTTAGCGATGAAAATTAGAATCGTCGCTAAACGAATTTTTTTCACGTCGAAGTTAGCGACATAAATAGATTTTCTGTCGCTAATTTGTTACGCTTTATTTTTTGTCGGTAATATATATATATATATATATATTTATTAACTTTTTATTTTATTATTTTATTATTATCCTTTCCATTTATTTTTATTTTTATTTTTATGATTATTTTGTTTTATATTTATATTTTTCTTAATTTTGAATATTTTTAATTTTAAATTTTGATTTTAAATTTTTTCAATTTTATTTTCATTCATAATTTTTATACAGTTATTTGTTTATCTTTTTAGCTTTTGTTTTCTACAAACAATTCTCAATTTTTTTTCTTGTGAGCCTACCATAAATAACCTCTCTACTAGTTAGAAATAAAGTTATGTGCTTGTAGACCTTTCCAGATTCTGCATCTTAATGAAACTTCTAACAGAATGTTATTGTTACTGATATTATAATTTCAAACCCAAACCACATCTAGTGTAAAGTTTTAAATGTAGTACAATTTATAAATATAAAATATTTATATTTCTTTATAATAATGCTTGTATAATCATAATTCAAAAATTAAATTAAGTAAATGAATATCAAAATTAGTAATTATAATAAGATTTAAGCAAGTGAACATTTATATAAATATAGGGTTTGAAATTGAAAATTACCTATCAATATTAAGCCATGTTAATTTTTTATAAGTTTTAAAATATTTAGAAATGTTTCTTAAATTTAAACTCCATCTACAATTTTTTTTAAAATTTAAATCCAGCTCATATACTTATTAGAGCAAAATTGATTCATAGAGGTATTCTTGAAATTTAAACACTTTGACTCCTTATATGATTATAAAAAATATCAAACTTTACTAAATTTTATATTTGTAGCTCAAAATTAAAAAAGTAGTAATAAAATTGTTAAATTTTATCTTTCACAAAACGTTTTATAAATAGAGCTGATTAGATACATCAGCTGTTATATTATTCACGTGAATGACAAGTGTAATTGATTGTCCGCATAAGAAATTATTTTAATTAATATTAAAATAATAAATTAAACAGAAAGCAAAAGGAAAAGCAAAAGACAAAGACAAAATCTAATCTTTGTCCCTCCCTTTACTTCTCCGGAGATCTCCATTCCGTTCTTCCTTCTATTGTGTCTTCGGTGGATATTTTACTCACTCTTTCTTGGTCAAGGCAACGGATAACGAAACAAAGGAACCAAACTAAGGAAGACGCTACAAATTTGTCAATATGCAGAACTAGCAGAACTCATCAAGAACAACAAGAAAATATGCCTTGAGTTTAATTGCAGGTTGACTACTAATAAAGAATGACTCTTTCTTATTCTACGACTGAAGGGACTAGCTAATGAAACTTGAAGTCACAGATTAATTCAAAAGACATCGGTGAGAAAGTCAAGCATATTCCGACCATAATTACAACTTACAGAACTCAGTGTTCAATTGCAAGTAATGTTGTGTTTTCATATAGGCAGTAGAAGGAATGATGTGTTTTCATATACGCACCAGATCGTAATGTTGTGTTTTCTTTTGAGCACCAATTATTTCATAAACTAAAACTAATTTAATTTAGTGAAAGTAACCTTTACAATATGTTGACAATTACAGACAAATCTTGAAATTTAGAAACGAGAAGTCGACAGAAGCTTGTCGATTAGTGATAATAAGTCGACCAATGCGTCCAATGCCAAGAATTTTTCCTCACTCTTATTTTACCTTTAACGCAGCTTGCATATAATGCAACAGTAGCAGCAACTGCAATGCCTTAGATCAAGCTGTTGTAATCAATAAAATAATAGATCAAGCTGTTGTAATCAACAGTAGCAGCAACTGCAATGACTTTATGTAGTAAATAAAGTGTCTTGCTGGAATTCCCTGGTAAGATCAGGAGCAGTCTGAAATCCAATCCCATGTACAAAGAATGCAACAAAAATGGAAGACATCATTTGTCATCTATTTTTCCACTTATGCATGTCCACAACCTGTGAAACTCCGATGACTAAGCTCTTCCAGGAGGTCTTGTAGCACTTCCAGCTCTCCTGAAATTATCGCAGAAAATTAACAAAGAAAGAAACATTTCTATTTCATCAAGATGCCCCCTTGCAAGTACAATAAATTTTCGGTTACGTGTAGCGTATCTGAAACTGTAAAGACTTCATCCAAATTTAGACTAGAGAAGAAATCTTTCAATAGCCCCCGTCAAGAAAAATACAAATTTTATTTCAAGAAATTTGGTATTTGAATTATTCACTTGCGACGGGACCCTGTGCAATAATTTAGCCTCTGTAGCTGTCAAATACGCACAAATTCCTCCTATCCGCCCATATGGTATATAAATTTTGATTGATTATATATGTTGATTTATAGTTTCAACATTTTTTTTTGATATCACGGGGCGCAAGCCCAGAAAAGAAAATTACAGGACAGTGACACGGGGTAAAGCAACCCCAACAGCATCAGCAAACAAAAGCGAAGACATCCCCCGAATAACATCACTAAACCAGTGTACGCCAACAGGCAGACAAGTGCTATAATTGACAAGCCAATCCGCACAGCGATTGCCTTCTCAGAAGACATGACTGACACGTACTACCCAATGTCGGGATAGCAACTCTTGAATGGCCGGAAGCAGCATATTAACCACTGGATGTTGATCGCTAGTGAGACTGTCCACAATCAGGGTAGAATCAATGGTCAGTTCGACTTGGGAATAACCAGAAAACCACGCTAGTTGCAGCCCATGATAGACAGCCCATAATTCCGCCTGCCAGGAGGAATAGAAACCCAAATTTGCGCCAAAGCCAACTAGTCAATGGCCACTCGCATCCCGAATTAGCCCACCAGCAGTTGCCAATCCAAGGTTCCCCTTCGAGGCGCCATCAGTGCTAAGATTGACCCAGCCTTCTCGGGGTCGCTGCCAACAAACATCAAGAACTCGACGCCGCGGGGCACTTGCAGGCAAGACATCGGCCTGTAAAGTTTGAGCCAAAAGAGCATCCTGTACAAAGGAGTGAATTTTGCCAATATGATGGGTTATGGTCGAGAAAGGGGTAAAACAACACTCATTACGCCAGACCCAAAGTTTCCAAAGAACTACTCCAAAAACCAAAGGCCAAGAAGAAGCATGATCGAAACTTGGCGCCGAAACCAAATTCCGCTCTAACCATGAAGTAAAATCATGACAGTAGAAGTCTTGACGACTCCGACCCTCAACCAGTTGGTTCCAGATCATGCGCGCTCGCCAGCAGTCCCGAAACAGATGGGAGAAGGATTCCTCATGATTCGGACAATCCTGGCAGACGGGAGAGTCCGTTAGTGAGAGCTGATACCGCCGTCCGTTAGTCGTAAGGCGGTTGAGTGCCACTAACCACAAGTGCAATTGGACACGTTTTGGACCTTCCCATGACCAAATTACTTGCCATAATGGAGTCCTTGGCAGCCACACATGTTGACGGAGAAGGCGGTAGGTTGTTTTGGTAGAGAAATGACCACTAGGTGCTGGTGCCCAAACCAACTGATCCGGTGCCTGAGAAAGCCGAGGTGGGAACACGGCAGCGATCTTATGGAGCAGTAAAGTAGGGAGAAAGGCTCGAAACTCACCCCAAGCCCAGTTCCCATGGGAGTCCACATAGTCACAAACTTGCCTTGCTAGATGCTCCGGTGGTACCACAAGGATAGAGTGAGTTAGTAAATTCCCAGGCACCCCCGGCACCCAATTGTCAAACCAAAATCGAACCCTCTGACCAGTACCCATTGCCCAAGTAGCGCCAGCCAATACCGTAGGGAACGCTGCACAAATGCTGCGCCATAGCGGGGACACATTAGGTTTAGCATGCAGCCCATGATGGAAGTTTGGAGCCACATTATATTTGGCAAGAAGCACCTGGTTACAAAGCTTGCGTGGCTCTGTGAGAAGGGACCAACCAAGTTTCATATGAAATGCTACATTCATGGCCCCAGATTATTCAGCCCCAGACCAACAGAGTCTTTAGAACTACACACCTGGCGCCAAGAGACAAGAGGGAGACGATGCCGGTCCTGCGTAGCACCCCAAAGAAAGCGTTTACAGCATCGGTCCAGGTCATTGATTAAACCTTTTGGAAGGTGAGCAGTTTGCATCGTGTACAATGGAAGAGCCCCTAAGATAGATTGACATAAAGTCACTCAGCCAGCCAGAGATAACCCGTCAGCTTGCCAACCTGCTAATCGAGATTGCACCTTCTGCAATACGTGGGAATAAGTGGAGTTGGTGACGCGTTTATGGAGTAACGGAACTCCCAGATACTGTTCGAGCTCCAGAGTCTGACCAAATCTGGAGAGCCGAGCGATATTGCCACAAGCAGTCGTGTGAACATTGGGTGAAAAATAGACTTTGGTTTTATGGGAGTTAATGCGTTGCCCCGAAGCTTCGCAGAAGAGAGACAAACAGTCAAGGATGGCACGCATCTGCCCCTCAGAAGCCTCTGAGAATAACAGCAGATCATCGGCAAAACAAAGGTGGGAGACCAAGGGACCTGCGAGGCCAATTCGAAAAGGCCTCCAGTGGCCAGTGCTGACCTGAGCTTCAATTAGGTGAGACAATCGCTCAAGACATAGGACAAATAAATAGGGTGACAGAGGGTCACCCTGTCGAATCCCCCGGCTAGGTTGGAAAACTGGAGAGGGCCTACCATTTCATAACACTTGCAGTTGAGCCGTTGTAACACAGTGCATAATTAAATTCACCATCGGAGCCGGGACACCAGCAGAAAAAAGAGAGGCTTGAAGAAAGCTCCAACTCAGTCGATCATATGCCTTTTCCAGATCGACTTTAATAGCCATAAATCCCTTTTTACCCCGCAGTCGATGAAAGGAGTGCAGAACCTCTTGTGCCACAACAATGTTGTCGGAAATCTGCCGCCCAGGTACAAAACTGCTCTGATATGGACCAATGAGAGTGGGAAGTGCAGTTTGGAGGCGTTGGATAATGATCTTCGAGACTAGCTTATAAGTCACATTGCATAAACCAATTGGTCGAAAGTGAGTGACCTGTTCAGGGTGTTCTATTTTCGGGATTAAGGTAATAAAAGTGGCATTGATCTCTTGGATGCGGGAAGGGTCAGCAAACACCTCTCGCACCATCGTGAGAACACTAGGTTGCACCAAACTCCATTGGGATTGAAAGAAGTGGGCGTGAAAGCCATCCGGCCCAGGTGCTTTATGCGCACCCATTTGAAAGAGGGCACCTGTAATTTCCTGGTCCGTCACTGGCAGGGTCATAGTATGCCAAACACTAGACAAAACTGGTGGATACCCACCACACAAGATGAAAGGAGGACGATCCACTACCTCCTCCGAGTATAAATCGTGAAAATGTTGCAGGATTCGGGCTCGTATCTCAAGAGGCGCATAGATCCACTATCCATTATCATCCCGTAATGCCTCAATACGATTCTGCCGACGTCGGACTGCAATAGATGCATGAAAGTATCAGGTATTCCTATCACCCATGCATAACCAGTCCATCCGGGATTTTTGGAACATTTGATATTCTAAGAACATGCTGGGTGGCTATACTAATAGCCGGCCTGGGCAAGGCAGCCTACAGGGCACCAGCCTAGTGAAATATGACCTATTTTTATTTTAATAATAAAATAAAATAAAATAAAATAAAGCTCTTGGTCTTGTAAAAAATAGCAAAATATTCATATTTTGCTTCTTTTTTATTTTTTATAAGTACTAAAAACTAGGTAAAGATAAGATTCTTTTTAAAATTCTAAGAATAGCCCTGTCTATCATTGGTTTCCGTCTAATAATATCCTGTGAAAAGAACCAAAGAGAAGAACAGAAAAAAAAGGCACTATCTCGTAAATGTGATTTACATCAGCAAATGCACATAGCTTTGAATAATCATGGTTAATGGTGACGGAATAAAGTGAAGCGATAGACTTTACTTCAGTGGGGTTTTAAAGACATCTTTATATTATGCTACCATAATTCTTGCCAAGGATAGGCCTTGAAACGGATTCAATGAAACAGTTAAAGCATGAAACCCTGAAAGTAGTGTTTTTCCTTTTTTCTATGCTATTAACTCCCTCTAGCTAAGAGTTAGAGAACTGCCTTCCGAAATTTGATTAATAGTTATTACCCTAATTGTGGGCTTTATACAACAATTTGAAGAGCTTTATTATACTGGTTCTTAAATTTTGTGGTAACTGTTAACAGACTGTTTTCTTAGACTACATGTGATATGTGTATCTTTGAAGTGGTAAGGATTTTAAATAGTCCTATATAAACTAATACATTTCGGGACTGGCAAGATATTGGACATTATACGGACATGCATAAGAGACACATCTATGATATAAATAAAAAAATTGACAACATTTATTTAAAGAATTCTCGATAAATGCAAGTAAGTTGAATTTGATTTCCTTAAGTTTCGCACGCACACCTCATCTCATCTATGCATAAAAAATATAAAGGTTTTGTTGACTAAATTATGATGTAATAGCAGGGAGCAACTTGTATGAAACTCATAGAAACTGAAAGCAAGATACATGAATAGACCACTAGGTAAATAATCAATTAAGGTAACTGAATTTCAATAATAGTTTTATATGTTAAAATTTTAAAAAAATGCATATAGCATTTGCTAAAGAAAAAACAAATTATGAAGAAGTAAGAATACTTCTCATTCTACTTAATGGATATATGAATGGAAGAGTGACTTGTTCATATTTCCTTTCCTGACATGAAAAAACGAACATAGTCAACAAGGAGAGGAATTGTGCGTACCTGTTGTGAATAGGATCCGGTCCATTAGGAATTCTTCTCTTATTCATCATGTAACTCAGACCCTGCTCTGGAGAATGAACAAGTTTGTCTTTTCGTATCATCTGTTCGTTTGCAAAACTTTCAGAGGACTGGATCCTTACAGCCATAGTTTTGCCGGCTCCACTTTGCAGACTCCCAACTAACAAAAGCCACACAAATCCCGCCATAGGAACTGGCCCAAGAAAAACCTTGGAACTACCCATGTTTCCTCTTTGTCGACCCTATATTTCTTTTATAAATAGATAGGGTGCAAAAGATGCCTTGTATATAATATGGGATATAGATCAAACTGGCACAGTAGTCATTAGGTTCTACAATAGGTATGGTGTTTCATGGGCTATCATTAAGAGAAGATCATCAGGAAAAGAAACAAGGAGAAGATCATTTTGAGAAGAAAAAGGATGAGCCAGGGATTTTGTTGGACAGTTCTTTTTACTTCCAAGTGTTAGGGTGGTTGGTTTTCTTTATAGGTTGGAGTGATTCTGTTACACTTTCTCGAACTTTGAGCTAGGGGGAGAAGCTTAGCTGGGTTCGAACATCAAAAGGAGGGAATCGCCGCTTTGCTTTATATCGATAGGGTCCCAAATACAGTCGTACTTACTACTCCTTCCCTCTTTTTGATTCGAGTATTTTCGTGTAGTCATATATATATATATATCTACGAGAACAAAGACCATAAGTTACGTACAACGTGGTGAAATAGTATTACAGCATTAATCATTTACAAGAAGTTGAAGAGACACCATGGACCCGGTGGTGGGTGCATACCTCCAATTGCTCCCTTAGTTGTCGGAGGATGATAAACTTGCAACTAAAATTAGTACCTCTATGTATTTTTGAACTTGGCTTTTAAGTTGGACGTGAAATTTTATCAATGGAGACGCATACAAGTTCCTCGGAATGTTATCTGAGCATTAAAACAGAGGAAAGACTCAGAAACTTTAGCAAAATAAGAAGAGATAATGTTTATATGTTTTCAGACTTAACGGGAAGGGTGTTATTTAACATCTTGCGAATTTTGAGGTCAGAAAAGTTTTGTAAACTCGAATTGCGAGAAAAGCTGCTTAAAGTCTCTCCTATGGAGTTATCTCTTTTGTTATAAGCTATACATTCTTATAGCATATTCGATTCTCGTAAGAATATATTAGTCTCCTCCAATGATTGAAATCGTCAGATTTCTTCCTTTTAGAATCGTGTTTAGGTCGCTGCATGTTGTTGGATTTTATATGAGCAGAGGCTCGCAAGTCAGCAAATGAATATTGAATATACGAATAATCATAATTGCTTCCATGTGTGCGGGAGAGATCAACAAAAGAAAAGAAAATTCTATTCCATAATCTCCACATTTCGCTTCCATTCACATTTAACCGTCTTGCATTGAGGACTTAATTCATTATGATTAGTAAATGTGTTTCTGTACTCCCCCCAGTCTTATAATGCCAGCTTTTTCCGGTTCCTCCAACTTCTTGCGATTGAGGTAATTTCATATTCATTCTTAAGCTAAGGAAACTTCCTATATGATGCGAGCGGCGCCACGGATAATCGAGCAAGGCCAGGCAGAGAATTAGCTA
>JANSVB020000056.1:1100035-1114748 GCA_025504935.2 Erythroxylum haughtii
GCCAATCCTGGCAAAGAACATTGGCAGGCGGTGAAATGGATTCTCAGATACTTGAAGGGCACTTCAAATTTTAGTTTAGAGTTTGGTAGAACCAGCAACACGTTGGTTGGTTTTGTAGATTCAGATTATGTAGGTGATCTCGACAGACGCAGGTCTCTGACAAGTTATGTATTTTGCATTGGAGGTTGTGCCGTTAGCTGGAAAGCTACTCTACAACATATAGTGGTTTTATCTACTACTGAAGCAAAATATATGGTAGTTACTGAGGCTATCAAAGAAGCATTATGGTTGAGAGGTTTATTTGGCGTATTATCCCTTCATCAAGTGGTTACTACTGTTTATTGTGACAGTCAGAGTGCTATTCATTTGACGAAAGATCAGATGTATCATGAGAGGATGAAGCATATTGATGTGAAGTATCATTTCATTCGAGATACTATTATAGAGAAGAAGGTCCTTATTTAGAAGATTAACATTAATGACAATCTTGCTGACATGTTTACGAATATTTTTCCTGTTTACAAGTTCAAGCAATGCTTGGACTTGATTGGCGTCTATAGTTGGTGATATAGCCCTTTTGGGGCATTGTCGGAGAAGGCGGAGCAGATCACTAATTGTTCGGGACCAAGTCAAGGTGAAGATTTGTTTCATGTGCATGTCTTGGCCCCTCCAATATGTCAAAAATGGGTGGCTATTGGTTGCATATTTTTGGCTTCCTCTAAGTCAAAAATAGATGCACCTTTCAGGCTTTGTATTTTTAGCCATATTATGCTAAAATCTTCAAGATCTTCAAGCGTGGATTTTGGTAAGCGACAATTGTGCACAGATTGAAGAATTTTTTAGACAGATGCTTAGAGACTTTAGCTATAAATAGAAGGGATGGTTGCAGGCTCAAAAACACACCACTCCTTCCTACAAATCCTCTCATCCTCTCTTCAATTATTTTATGTATATTTATGAGTTTTGAAAGCCTTTTGTTCCAGCCTTTGTACTTGTATACATTCTCCACATATTAGTAAAATTGCTCACCCTCCGACCGTGGACGTAGGTCATATTGATTGAACCAGTAAATCTTTGTGTTCTATCCCATTTATTTTGTCTATCTTTATTTTCGTTACTATTTTTTGGGCTATTAAATTCAATCGATATCCGATCTGAGGGCATTTTATCTTAACATAATCAAATTTGATTGATTCCATATTTAATAAATAAATTGAGTGTTCTTTACATTATTTTAGAGAAATCCTTTATGGTGTTCTTTGAAGATTTCCATTTAAGTAAGGGCTTGTGAGGATCGAAACTCATTCTTTTTCATCCCTAATACCTTTCTAATTATGTTGGTGTGGCGGAACACCTTTATAAGTTGTTAGTTCAATCTTGATTCATATAAAACAATCCTTGGATCCTGATTCCATAATTTGTGCTTTAATCGATTTGAGGTAAAGAGCATATTAGTTTTTGGTATTAGAGCTTTCTTTCATTGTCACAAATTGTCTTATCATGTTTCTTTACCCTCTATTTAAGTCAGAACGTATTCACTTGTACCAAAAATTAATATGCCCCCTATTTCCTTTTACATCCAACCCATTTATTTTTTCTCTCTCCCAGTTAATAAATAGGTTGGATGTTAAGAGAACCAGCGCATAACATTTTTTCGGCACAGGTGAATACGTTCCATTTAAGTCATGTTCAATGTGTTTGTAAGTTCTTGAGTTTCTTGAATCCTTTCCTAAAATCTTGAATATGGTTTCTTTGATTCTAAAACGTTTCTTAAATTTGTTTTGAGTTTGTTCACTTTGCTCATTGTTTTTTACTAGATTCTTTTAATTTTTATGATGGATATAAACAATCTTGACCATCTTTATATTGGTTGATTCCCATTTATATGTGTTTAAAGAATTGAGTTTGGCTTGATCTTTTGATTTCTTGTCGAATCCTTGAATTCGGCCAAATGATTGAATTGAATCTTGCAATTTTCATTTTGAATCTTGATTTTGTTTTCTTGAGTTTCTTGTTGAAAATAATAAGAAGAAAAATGTTCAAACAAAAATCAAAAATTTTTGGAGTCTTTTCTTAATTAGTTATCCTTGTGTTATATATTCCTAAAGTTAAAAAGACTAGAAAACTCAAATTTCGATGGTTAGGGAGAAACTAACACCAAATTTGTCTAATAAACCTTTGTTTAGCCTACTTGCACACTTGAATTTTTAATTCCTTTTCTCAATTATAGTCCTAACTAAATAGAAAGTTTAGAACTCAAGATTGCAATTCCTACTGTCTAAAAATAAGGATGAGGCTAAAACAGGAAAAGTTAAGGTTCTTATTATGTTTTCCAAAAAAACTGATTCTTTACATTCAAACATATTACAAGAGCTTGAAAAATCTTAATTCTTGAATTAGTTTTATTATGAATTTTCAAGGTAAATAGGTAAGTTCCTAGAGTCTCCAAAAATCTAGCTTGTAAGTTTTATATTCTTTGACATCTTAATTTTGTTTTTCTTGTTTTCCTTATATCAAATTGCTTCTTAGGAGGTGAGTTGTGAGTGATTTAGAAAGCATAATATGTGAGGAGAGATTGTTTTCTTATTAATGTTTTCTTGCAGGTTTTATATCATTATCTAATATTAGAAATTCATCTTCTTCTAATAAAGACAGAAGTTTTCGAAGATGGAAGGATGGAAAGCAATCCTTTAATGATGAAATCAATACAAATGTTGTTTGAAAGGATGCTTAAGGAGATGTAGGACATGAGGGAGAAGATAGATGAGATGTCATTAAGGTTACAATCCAACCTAAGGGAGAGGACAACCAAACCTAGAAACACACATGATGAGTTTGACGACGACGACGACGACCAATTTAATACCTTTGAAGATGTGGATAACTTTAGAGGGTCCAAGGTGGTTGCAGTAGAGGAAGAATAAGTAGGAATGGTCGGGGTAGAATCAGATATGTGAATGAGAGGAGCCTTGAGTTTATATTAGACAACATAGGTAGCATTAATATGAAAATTCCTACCTTTTTTAGAAAGATGGACTCAAGTATGTATCTAGAGTGGCAACAAAAAGTGGAGTTAGTGTTTGAGTGCCATAACTTTTTTAAAGATAAAAAATATAATTAGTAGACTTTAATTAGTGATTATTAGGTTACATACAAATAATTCTAATTAAATACCAATTATATAAAATAAGATCTAATATCTTATATTTATCCTTATCTATTAAATATCATATATTTAATCATAAACTTTTTCAAACTTTACAATCAAGTCCAATTTAATTAAAATATTTTTGCTATTTTCAACTTGTTCTTTATGTAAGCCCCGTTAGACTCTCAAATATGTTGATAATGATTATATAATTACAATTAGAATTAAATAAAGTAAAACTTTATTTAATTTATCTTTAATTCTTCAATTAAATAATTTATAATCATAGATCAAAATTGATGTTTAGTAATATGTCAAGGTTATCCAAATATTAGAAATATCAAAGTGGTTTTGACTCAACATGTCCATAAATAGAGTATAGCATTAATGTCTTTTAATTGAATCATATGCGTTCTCGCTATTTAGTGATTGATTTATAATTGATATTTAAAAATATCTTTTCAAATCTCAATTCGCTCTTGCTAGAAAATTTCTTAAATCACTACTAATTAAAAACAATTGAACATTCTCTCTAATTACTTTATAATGAAAAATCATATATTAATTTACTCAACTATCTCCATATGGATTATACTATTTTTAAGTACTATCGATTGATCTATCATAAATAAAATAGGTCATAAGTAGCATCAAAATATATTAATTTTTACATGAGATACTTTGACAACCTGAAGCCTAATGATCAATTATATAACTATTGTAATAAGGAAATTCATAGATACATAAGTAATATTCTATTTAAGATCTTCATAATCGGGTTAGTCTAATGAACTACTTTTTATTAAGGGCCGACATATTTGTTTAAGTATCTCTATAATTTATGAGATAAATTATTTTCTTCATAAGAAAGAAACTTAACATATGCTAATTTTACTATTTCATTAATATCTCGTCTTGATGAAACTATAACTACGAAAAATTTAGAAATAATGTATAAATAAAAATTAAATATTATAATTATGATCTCATCATAATTTCATTTGTAAAGTAGTTATTCCAAAAATTTTGTCTTTATTATTAATACACCAAATGTAATTATCAAAATACATAAGGAAAAAGATTGCCTTATTAATTAAAATAATTATATCACACATAAAATTGCAACCAATTGATTGGTTGCAAAGGCACAAACTGACAATCTTTTACTTGCATTAAAGCCAATTTTCTGTGTATCTAATACTATAACCAGCCATATGTTAGTCTCTTTTGAGACAACAAATTGGTGAGAATATTTGCAAGATTCCCTTTTATGGGAACTCGCTTTAATGCTATGTCTTCCACTCCACTATCTCCATGATCAAGTTAATTAAACTTTCAAAGCATATGTTTGGATTAATGTTTTAAAAACTGAACCGGAAGTTAAATTGATAAAATAAGAGGTTTAAGGTTTACAAGATTCAATCAACATAAGACTGTCATAAAATTAGTTAAATATAAAATGAAATTGAAGAATTTGAAATATTATTAAAGGAGGCTGTTCTTAACCATCAAAGACTTTGTAGTTTAATTAAAAAATAAGATTGTTAAATAAAAACTAATTGGTTTATTTTAGCTTATAAAAATTGATTTATTTACAAAAATTGAACACTTAGGGGTGTTTGTTTTAATTTTTTTTTCCATTTCTTGTTGTGGTTTTTATAAAAAAGGAAACATCCTCTTAAAACACATTTGGTTCATTATTGTTGCATTTTGTTATTGTCAAAAATAAAAAAACCACAACTGTTTCACAAAAACGAAAAAATATGTTTCCCTAATATTTCACAACAGGTTTTCGTGTATTCTAAACTAGTTTTTTCATAAAAACAAAATTTCTCTCTACATTGACTTCATCTTCTGCATCTTCAGGGGTGCTGCGATTTTTCTGCGATTTCTCCAGGTTTGTGTTTGTTTTTGTTGCTTGTTAATGTACCATATCTCTGTTATTCTGTTTCTGTGATTTCTCCACATATTTGTTGTTTGTGTGTGATTTCGTGTCTGCTTGACTTGCTATTGTTGTTACTTGTGTTTATTGCCTTTAGAAGATTTGTTGTCTTTATAGAACACAACGAAGTGAATTGAAGGATTTATTTTTAATTATGCTACAGTACCTATGTGCATGTTACTGTAGCATTACTTGTTCTTCGTTTTTACGATTTCTCCACGTATCTGCTGCGTTACTTGCAGTTATCACCTTTAGAAGATTGTCTTCTTTACAGAATACAACACGAAGGGAATGAAAGGATTTATTTTTAATTATGCTACAATACCTATATATGTTACTGTAGCATTACTTGTTATTCATTGCAGCTATCCACCAAGTGAGTGTTGCTAATATGACGACTCATAGTAACAGTACAAGCAACTTCTATCTTTTCGCTGAACTTTAGTTCAATTTTCTCGCATTTACTTTAGATATTGTTAAGCTTTTTGCTTTCATTTCGGAATTCAGAGTTCGTTACCTTCCCTTATGGATGGTTCTTTTGATCGGTGCAACTCTTAACTTGATTGGATATGGCATCCAATATCTGCTTCTCACTGGTCACGAGGTTTCTTCTTTTTCATATACTCAAATGTTTCTGCTCACTGTGATAGCAGGAAATAGTCTGTGTTGGATCAACATGGTCTGCAACATTGCTACTGCTCACAACTTTGTCTCTAATTTTCAAATTGTTGTGGGCTTAACCACAAGCTATCAAGTATTGAGTGCTAAAATTTATAAGATTCTTGTAGATGCTATAGTCCTCTATTACTCTGCAAAAATAGCCGAAATCTACCTTCTTTTAAATTCTATCTTGCCTATGATAATCTCTTTGATGGTTGGACTTATAATTAAAGATTTCATTCTTGAAAATGGGAAGAGAATGATAGTTAAATTTTGGGCATTGTTTGTTTTGACAATAGCCACAGGAATGTATGTTGTAGATAGCAGTTTAAGGTCCACGTTAGGTGGATAAAAACATATTTTTTATTGTTATAACATTGGAGTTATTAGTAACATTTTTATTAGTAATATTACTGATAAACTGATCGTCATTAGAAAAATTTGAATTACAGAAAAGAAACATCACTACATTGTCATATAAATTTGATAAGCAGTCGAATACAATGATCATTTTCAATTGTAAGCATTTTGTTTACCATCTCGACTTCCTTCAACATCTGAACTTTGTTAGTTGTTTCATGGATGATCTTGTTCACGAACTTTTTGAAAAGATAAGAATACTATGGAAGAGATCCTCCATTCATGAGAGCTCCTAAACAACTTAAAACTACAAGAACCATATCCCATTTGGTTAAGTACTTGAACAAACCAAAGAGACCAACCTGCTTTGGCAGCTCCTCAGCATCTCCTTCCTCTTCACTATAATCTCCTTGTTCTGATCCTAGATCCTAAAAGGTGTCGATGTTATTGAAGTAATTTTAAATGTTATGAGTGGAATTATTCTGTCAACTCAATTTTTTCTTTTAGTTATCATTTATATATAATTATATTTAGTGATGGAAGGTTTGAACAATATAAACGATTCCAGTGATTGTATAGAAGTAAATGAAAAAGATGGAGTATGGAATTATACTATAGAGACGTATTTAATATCCTTGATGGTTGAAGAAGTGAAGAAGAGAAATCGAACGACTACCCAAATCTAGTTGGAAGAATATTAAGACAAGGCTTTAAACAAAATTCAATAAGGAGTATATTGATATTCAATTGAAGAATAAGTATAATGGATTAAGGGTTAGATTAAAGAAGTTCACGAAATTATTCAAAGAAACAGGAATCATTTACAACTCTTTCACTGGTGAAGTTAATGCTACAAATGAATATTAGGAAAATCTATTTAAAATAAAAATGTTTTTTGTTTTATTAATATATCATTTTATACAATATTCATTCTTATATTCCTTTTTCATCCTTATAAGTGTATAAAATGGCTCACAAATTCAAGAAAAAGGATATAAGGAATTTTTAGAATTGTGTCATATTTTTGGAGATACAACTGCAACTGGTGTGCATACATATTCACCAACTAAATCTCCATCGAATAGTACATAAGAAGAATATGGAAATGATGTTGATGAAGATTACTCATATAATGAAAAGGAAGTTTAAGATAAAAGTTTTCCATTTAAAAGAAAGGAATCTCCTAAGAACAAGAAGGCAAAGAAGACACATTCTAATATTGTAGAAGAAACCTTACTTATACATGGTGAACAATCAAAAAGGAAGAATGATTTACTTAAGAAAAACTAAGTGAAACATCATCTATTGTAGACAATTGATCTAGAACTTCATCAATTAAGTAAGAGTTTAATATAATGAAGGAATGTCTAAATTCCTTAGTTGAATTGGGTGTTAAGGGTGTACTAAATTCCTTAGTTGAATTTTTGTGTTAAGGGTGTGCAATATGGAAAAGTTATGAAGACTTTACATGATTCTCCACTTTAGAAGGATATTTTTATGAAGATAGCATATGCAAGGATGCTAGATTGGGTTACGTCACTTTAGTTATATTTTCATGTTATTTCATTTCGAATTCTTATTAATTTAAGACTTTTATATTAAGCATAATTCCATAGTTTGAACATTTTAAGTTTGTATATTACATGAATGTTTAACTAAATGTTAAGTCTATGTTTTGTATGAATATTTTAAGACTATATTTTGTATGAATACTTTGACTATATTCGATTAATCCTTTTGACTGGATGTTTTGTTATTATTTAATGTTGGCATTGTAGATACATGGATTCTTTATCAGATTCCAATGATGAACTAATGAAAGTAATCATTATTTCTCAAATTGAGGGAGAGAACAAATGTTTTCATTTACAAAAGCAACCATGTTGAACTTTTACTCTATCAGGTTATGATTAGATATTAGGACTTTTGAATAGGATGTTACAAGGATTTATGATAACTTAAGAATGAGTAAGATAATCTTTTTGAGCTTATGTGATGAGTTGAAAAGTTTAGGAGACTTAAAGGAAACAAGTCATTTAATTGTGGAGGAATAAGTAACAATTTTTCTTGATGACTATAGACTATAGTGAGACAACTCAATACAGAATGCTTTCAAAATTCGACCTAGAAAATTTGGAAGTACTTTTACAAAGTTTTATAATCGTCTTGCAAAAAGAATTAGTACTCCACCATCCTTTACCATTATACCTCTTGAGATTCAACATAATTAAAAAAATCTTTTCATATTTTTTGGTACATTTATATATTTAGTTACTATTTTAATTTTGCCCTGATGATTAGTAATTATGTTAAAAGTGTAGTTTTAATTTTTAGGATTGTATAGGAGGAATAAGTAGTACATATATTGATGTACATTTTCTGACCGATGAACAAGTACCATATATTAGTAAAAAAATTGATCAAATGAAAAATATTAAATGTTGATGTTCATTTGACATGTGTTTTACATATGTAATGATTGGATGAGAAGGTATTGCAAATGGCTCACAAGTTCTTTTAGAAACAATAACAAATCCAACGAATCAATTTCTTATGCCTACACAAGTTATTATATTATTTTAAATAAACATAGTAATTATGATTATTTTTAATATCTTTTTTGTGATATTTGGTTTATTCAGGCTACACTAATATGCCTAAATTTCTTTCACCATACCGAGGTGAGAGATATCAATTGGGAGATTATATAAGAAGAGGAAGACCTTAAGGTCAACGGGAATTGTTTAACTATATGCATTCTTCATTAAGAAATGTTATTGAAAGATGTTTTGGTGTTCCAAATGCAAGATTCTCTATACTTTTAAATATGTCGAGTTATGATATGATGAAGAAAAAAATGCATTGCTATTGTTTATTATGTTATACACAGTTATATTAGATTGTATGAACAAAGTGATGAATTATTTGACAATTGTGCTAAAAACGAAGAACAAATTAAGGAAAGTAAAAATCAAGATGCAAGTTCTTAAGTGAAGTATAATATTACTCCAACACAACTTCGAAGTATGTATTAGAAGTGAAATGAAATTGCTAGACAAATATGGAATTATTATATTAGTTCTAATTGATTTATATTTCCTTTTGTAAATAATAGTCCTATTATGTTTTGAATAATTATAATATGATGGTCATCTTTTATTAATTAAAATGATTTAATGTAATATTCCAATTTATAGAATTTTATTACTTACAATTAATGTGCAAGTTTCTTTAATTATATAAGAATTAATTAATTTAAAAATATATTATATTAAAATAATTAACATAAGAGTATAAAAAATAAAAATAAATGATAAAACCAAACTTTTTTATTACAAATCTCGAGCTAGCGGGTTTTTGTTTTTAATTTTTATACTAGAAATCTCAATCACACATTTTTAATTAAAAAAACAAAAAACAAAAGTTAAAAACCACAAAAGAAATACAGAAGTAGAACTAAATGATCCCTTACTTAATTATCTTCATATAGTTCACATTATATCCAAGTACAACTGATTGGCCTACTCTGAATAAAATAGGTCAAAAGTAGCATTAAAATATAATAATTCTCATATGAGATACTTTGGTAATCTCAAGTTTAAGGATCAATTATGCAATCATCATAACAAGTAAATCTACAAACACATAAGCAATATTCTATTTGGGATCCTCATAATTGAATCATTTTAGTAAACTTATTCTTTAATAAATACTCGAACATTTATTTAAATATCTTCATATTTTAATTTATAAGATCAATTGTTTTCTACATAAGAAAGAACACATTGTATATTAATTTTATCTTTCCATCAATATCTTATTTTGATGAAACTACAACTAGGAATAATTTTAGGAATAACACATAAATACAAATTGAATCTCATAATTATGATATCATTATAATTTCAATCATATAGTAACTATTTTCGAGATTTTACCTTTAATATCAAAATATTACATATAATGAAAATTTTACATAAAGATAAATAGTACATTTAATCAAGTATGTCACAAAATCTACAATCAAACAATTGGATATAGGGTATAAACTAATAATATCCCGCTTACGCAAAGTCAATTACTTAAGTATCTTATACCATATCTCTATATAATGATCATGCTACTACTCTGGCAGTGGTTTAGTGAGAGAATTCTACAAAAGGGAGCCCTTGCATAAATTTAACAATTCTCATCCTAATTACCATTATAATTAAGAGAGATTTCCTAAATACATACTTGAATCGTTGATAAGACCTTAGTTTCTTTTACATGTACAATGGCTATAATGTTTTATAGTACAATACTATTTAAACAATGAAAGGAAATATATAAAGTCTAAAAGAATTTATTGATCCAAATAATCATTTTCACTAAATAAAAATATATTATAGCTTTATTAGCAATTAATACTACATTCGAACCTTTCCAATCTCAAATTAATATTGTACTAAGTAAAAATAAACCTTCACTAGGATTTACTTCTAAAGTTAATATTAATATAACCTTGAACTGAAATATTAACTCGTACATAGGATAATGGATATCTTTAGTACTTCAGATATAGTAATTTATCTATTTACTTGTACTAAAATAAGTAAACACCTTCCGTATCTATCTCTATAGGTTTAATTCCTAAAATTAAGTTGCTACTTTTTCATATTTAATAAGTGTTACTTTTGGATATCATATTTTTAACAACTGAAAATATGAATCATCTCTCTATGATTAATATGTCTTTGACAACTATAATTCTACTAACCTTCTTATAGACATGATAAATTCTCAATCATCTTCAAAAGAAACAAATTGAATTCATTAAGAAAGTGATTTTTTTTAATTTATCATAACCTTTTGATTATACATCAAATGTATCAATTAAGGCATTAGTTCCAATCAGATATGTTGTCATGAGTTTTGAACTTCTTCAAATTTCATCTTACTCCCACTTTATATATCTTGAGAACCATTATCCTTAAATGTTCATTGAATCAAATATTTTATTTGTAAGGTCTATAAGATTATATCCAACATCTTAGATATCTCACAACCTTTTTTTTCAACTTAGTTCTAAATTTATTAGATAATATGTGTTCCAGCTAATTATCACATCATAAATTCATTAACTTTGATTGTTTAAAATTTTACTATTTCATATCTATTATGAAATAACTTGAATTTTTTGAAGATAAGTTGTACTAGGCTTAGCTATAGAAGAAATAAATATTGCACTATACAATATCTCATATTATATTTTTCTCCCTACATAAATCTATACTATTGCGGAATTTAGTTATAGAGATATTCTCTAGAGAATCTCAATTTCATAGCTAACTAAATAATTATATCTTATCACATCGATCTCATCGAAGTTCTTTGGTATCCTCAATGCTTAATTTTCATTTAGATTTATACACTTTGAAGGATAGTCTCAGTTGTATAACTTTACCTCTTATATTAAGCATAAGTATCCCTTGATGTAACACATATAAAATATTTATATAAACTAAGATCAACTACTTTTACTTAGCAATATATTTTATATCATACCTCCATCGTTATAGTGATGTTAAATCCAAATTCAATATCAAATAGAAAAAGCATGAAATAAAAATATATATGATCTCTATCATACCATGTTTTAGATGAAATAGTCACACAAACATTTTTCTTTAATGACAACTATTATCATACTAGAGCCAATGCCTTTCAATTATAGTTTATGTTTATACTTTAAGTAGGCTAAATTGATTGGAACAATTTCATCAAAGTACTATATGTTTCATCTTTACTTCGTGAAACTATTTGCATTATACTATCTCAGTGTTGACATTCATTTTTCATGTTGTCATTAAAGTTTATGATAAATTAATGAAATCAAAATGTCATCACATTTTTTCATTTATATGATATTGACATATCTCTAAAACTTTATCACCAAATCCTCAATAGTGATTATAGTATAATTACATAATAGACTTTCAATTTTTCTTTCTAACTTTTGGAACTCTTCTCAAACCTAATCCTATTTCTAAGAAATTTAGTTCACTAATACTTAGTAACAACTATGCTAAAAAATTAGTTTTTAGTTAGAGTAAAATAATTGTTAGTTAGAGTAAAATAATTGTTAGAAACCAAGTAATTGGTCATATGTTATGGCAACCAAATGAGATTTCTACTTTAATCATTTATTTAGTTACTCCCATTATTTTATTAAGAAATTAACCATAACTACTATTTAAAAGATTACTCTAATCTCTTTTATGGGCTAGGATCCCATTTAAATTTAGTTAATCTTGAGTTTGCTAAAAAAAACTAACTAAACTTAAATTAGGTAAATAACAACTTATACTAATCACGTCTCATATGACTCCTAAATGTAGTAGGTGATAAATCTTTGCCAAAATATATCTTATATATTATTATTAACACTACCTATCAATTAATATGATCATGAGCTTACACATCCACATTATACAAATTTAGATAAGTAGAACTCATTAATTTAAGATAAAAATATTAGAGTTAAATCGGCCTTGAGTTTGCCTAAGCCTTACAACAAACATATCTCTCACTTTATTCTTAAATAATAGAAGAAAACTTTCACATTCTTAACTTGTATTTAATACTTTAATGAGGAATTTAATCTTTGATGGTCTCACCAAACACATATTAAATGTAAAATGTCCTACATTTTAAACATGCAATTCCTTATGCGGATATAATCAAATCATAAGTATGAAATATTGTTTGATTCTAATTTTCAATATAATCTCCATAAGATAAAATAATATTTTCAACTCTTCGGATAATTAAATTAGATTAAACCACTGATTCTGAAATAAATCAAATGCCTATTCCAAATAGTAATTCAATTTGATTTAAAATCAATTTTTATATTTCATTGAGAACTATTTCTAATTTTCTTGACTCTTTTAATGAATTTAATTAAAAAAATAATTTTCATTACATTACTCTCCTTACTTATTATAATGTAGAAAAAAAATTCAATTTTTAAGAAATTAAAACGAATCGATAAATTGATGAATTCCTAATGTATATTTAAGCCAATAGACTTAGCAACCAACCAAAATGCATTGTTATAACACTTCTAAAGCTATCAAATCAAGCTAATGAATTATTTTTTAAAAAATTTTAAGTAACATATTCTAATTCAATGAAAAATATGTTTATAATCTAATTAGATATAACATTTTGTTAATTAAAAAACCATTTTCTAATGTTAAAAGGAAGTAAATTTTGAAAAATAAATATTTTAAATTTAATTTAAAAAGTTCATTACATTAATTTAGAGATTAATTTCTAATTTAATTAAAGCAATTCTTTAAAAGATTAGAAAACTATTTTCTAAAATATCAACAAAGGCTCATTTTCTTAAAAATATCTTTCTAAATTTAATCAATAAAGATATCTTTTCTAATTAATTAAGGAATTTATTACTCAAATTAATAAACAAATAATTTCCAAATAAAATAATACCCTCTGAAATAATAAACTTATCTTATTCCAATCAAATAGAAATAGTAATTTTAATTAACAAACACCTTTCTTGATTACTTAAGAAATAATTTTTTAATTTTAAGGGAGTCTAATTAATTAATAATTTAAATCTAATTGAAATTCAATTAATTTAATTTTTAAAAAAGTTATAAAATATAAATTAAAAATTAATTTAATTATTAATCTTAATCTAATTAATAAATAAATAATTTGGTTTCAAATTAAGATCTCATCTTCATTGATATAACCTCATTATATTTACTTATATAACATAATCTAATTATGAAAAATAACCCTTTTAAAATCTTTGTTTGATTCTAATTATTTATTTGATAACTAATTTAATTTAATTACTCGACTCTTGAAAATTTAAACTAAATTTTATAAATATTCCTAGTTAGCCTTTTTAAAAAAGAAAATTTAAATTATAAACAACATTTTAGATTTATTAGGAACTTAAACTAATTCGTTCTTAATTAAACTAATTCAATTGAAAGGAAGGCTTAAATTATTTAAAAAAACAAAAAGGACTGTGTGTGTTAGTTGTTTCTAAGTGAGACGCATGTTATGTACCTCCATTAGATGCACTGCCCCTTGTAGTTCCACCATCTTCTTCCTAGATTAGTGTTTCTTCTCATGCTGCTAGCTATGCTTTCTGGTGTCACCACCTATTTCTCCTCCAACTACCTCTCTTTGGTTCATCTGGTTCCTTCTTAGCTACATCTTTATCATGTAAGAGGATCCTTGTTAGATTGTCTCTTCCTCTAAAAGTTATCATTCTTACTAATGGCATCAATTGCCACTAGAGGTGACAGAGAAGGTAGCTTATGTTGGTGTTGTTCCAAAACTTGGAACATGTAACACCCCACTCCCGAAAGACTCGAACCCGACATCGTCGGTGATATTCGAGTCCGTGCCCTGCGAGATGGCGTGCTACATCACTCAATCAAATCACAGTATACAATTACATAAAACAATAAGCAGAAAAACCTTTTTCATTTCAATAGATAATTACAATGACCACGAGGGTCCTATGATAAATACAACATAATAAGCTACAAAAATTATCACTCTTCTACAGACGC